>KL258029.1:0-19440 GCA_000699545.1 Podiceps cristatus | reverse complement strand
TTTTTTTTTTTTTTTTTTAGAAGTAAGGGCTGGCAGTATGTGTAAGAAGAAACTTTTTTATTTTTTTGTGAATAAAATATTTGCTCATGTTTTCTGTCGTTTCTGCTTACTTTCCAGTTAGATGCATTTAACCATTGATTAATCTTTCTACTCTATACCTTCTACTTACTGTCCTTTAGATATTTATAATTGGAATATTCATATACAGTCTATTTATTTTTCTTTCCTATTTCTAAGATTTCAAGTACTTGACCACACTTACTTGTATGGCTTTATAACATCGGATGATGATAGATGATTTTCAGACTCCTCTAGCCAATAAAACAAAGGCCTTTTGAACTGGAAACAGCAGACTGTGCTCTGAATAGAACCAAATGGATGAAATAAGTGAATTCCCTGGCACTTTTTCTGGAAACCCTCCCCTCCGTTAATTGGAGCATTGTGTTTACCTTTCCATCTGTCCTCAAATGAGAGCATAATTCATTGTTAATTGCATACAGAGAGAGGCCCACAAGAAGAGTAATGGTATAACAGCTTTCAGCTTTTGAAGGGGCAAGAGTGAGTTTGGGAGACAATCTTTAGCAAGCAGCAGCAAGAATCAATGATAGTAATTATTATCATCTGGTTCATGACGTCCAGTAAAACAAAGCCATTTTAAAGCATTATTTGATCAGTTTTATCAACAAGATACCTCTTCACAGGAGAAGAAACCCATTTATATAGTAAGCAGAGATTTTACAAAGCCTTATACCCTCTGACACCATCTCTTATGGGTTATAGCTAGGTAATATAGCTGAACACACAATGCAAACATCAACCTTCTGTTGAAGATCATAGAATCATGGAATCATAAAATGGTTTGGCTTGGAAGGAACCTTTAAGATCATCCAGTTCCAACCCCGATGCCATGGGCAGGACACCCTCTACCAGATCAGGTTGCCCATAGCCTTATCCAAACTGGCCTTAAACACCTCTGGGGATGAGGCATCAACAAATTCTCTGTGCAGCATGTTCCAGTGCCTCACCACCCTCACAGTGAAGATTTTCTTCCTATTATGTAATCTAAATCTACCCTCTTTCAATTTCAGACCATTACCCTTGTCCTGTCACTACACTCCCTGACAAAGATCCGCTCCCCATCTTTCCTGTAGGCCCCTTCAGGTATTAGAAGGCCACAATAAGGCCACCTTGGAGCCTTCTCTTCTCCAGGCTGAACAGCCCCAACTCTCTCAGCCTGGCTTCATAGGAGAGGTGCTCCAGCCCTCAGATCATCTTCGTGGCCTCCTCTGGACTCTAACAGGTCCGTGTCCTTCCTGTGCCGAGGACTCCAGAACTGAATGCAGCACTGCATGTGGGGTCTCATGAGAGCAGATCAGAGAGACAGAATGACCTCAGCCTGCTGGTTATGCTTTGGATGAAGCCCAGGATAAGGTTGGCCTTCTGGGCTGTAAGTGCACATTGCTGGCTCATATTAAGCTTCTCATCCACCAACACCCCCACATCCTTCAGAGCTACTCTCAATCTATTCTCTGCCCAGCCTGTATTTGTGCTTCGGTTACCCCGACCCAGGTTCAGGATCTTTCAGTTGGCCTTGTTGAACTTCATACGGTTCACACAACCCACCTCTCAAGCCTGTCAAGGTCCCTCTGGATGGCATCCTGTCACTCCAGCGTGTCAGCCACACCACACAGCTTGGTGTCATCAGCAAACTTGCTGAGGGTGCACTCAGTCCCACTGTCCATGTCTGCAACAAAGATGTTAAACAGCACTGGTCTCTACACTGACCCCTAAGGTACGCCACTTGTCACTAGTTTCCACCTGGACATTGAGCCGTTAACCACAACTCTTTGAGTGCGACCATCCAGCCAATTCCTTACCTACTGAGTGGACCATCCATCAAGTCCATATCTCTCCACTTTATAGACCAGAATGTTGTGCGGAACAGTATCAAATGCTTTGCACAAGTCCAGGTAGATGATGTCAGTCACTCTTCCCTTACCCACCAATGCTGTAGTCCAATCAGAGAAGGCTGCCAAATTTGTCAGGCACGATCTGCCCTTAGTGAAACCATGCTGGTTGTCACCAAACACCTCCGTATTTTCTATGTGCCTCATCAGAGTTTCCAGGATCTGCTCCATTATCTTACCAGGCACAGAGGTGAGACTGACTAGCCTATAGTTCCACGGGTCTTTCTTTTTTCCCTTTTTAAAAATGGAAGTTATGTTTCCCCTTTTCCAGTCAGTGAGAACTTCACTGGACTGCCATGACTTCTTAAATATGATGGAGAGTGGCTTAGCAACTTCATCCACCAGTTCCCTCAGGATCTGCACATGCATCCCACCTGATACTCATCTGATTCTTTTCCCTCACTTGTCAGAAACTTGCAGCACCCCAGTTTCTCTGAGGACTACCCCTCTCTGTCAAATATGATTGAAATTCAACAATGAATTTGAAAATTTTGGAGGAAGGTGGCAGAAGGGGTGGAAACCGAGACCAACTACTCAATCAAATAAGTCTCATTTACTTTGGAAAGTAGGTTTAATGATGTTTTTCCTAATTGCTATGATAATTAGTAGTGAGATGCTTGACTCTGGTTGCACATTTACTGCTATACAGCATTTCAGGGAACTGCTGTAAAATATTCTAGTACTGCATATAATGCCAGTTAACTTGCCTTTGGTGGCCTAGTTCATCTCTCTAAATGGCAGGGACTGACTGCTCTCCTTTAATTTCTATGACTCTCTAAGGGGTTATAGGAAAAGTCAGTGAAGCTGGAGCTTCGTCACTTCTTGGCACTGACGCGAACTTAACTGCGCAAAAGAAAAATTATATGAGCATGTCTTCATCTCATTTCATCATGCCATGAGCAGCCTACTCTCTTTTCACAGCCTACTTCTCAGGCTGTGCATACTGTGAAGTACACTATTCTGAGAATCGGTGTGGATAACATAAGTCTCTGCATGTCCATATCTGGCATCTGAGATTATAGCATAAAGAGGATAAAATTGCAAAGGATTTCTGGTCTTGAAAATTTTGTTCAGGCCTCAAAACCCGAAGTTGTTTAAACGTCTCCTAACAAGAAGCCATTTATTTCAGAGTAAAAGTATATTCCATAGAGAAAAATATTTTAGGAACAGTTTGTCCTTTACATAACATTAAACAGTAAGCAGTCATATTAAGTGACTTTTTATCTTAGACAAAAATGCTAGCAAATACTTGTGCAAGATCCTGCTTCAGAAGGTCAGTATATATTCATTACATGCTCTCCCTTCCTCCTTGGAGCTTGGGAGCTCCTGAAGGCACAAGCTCTGAGGCTTCATGATAAAGATTCCTCCCTTCTTCATCTGTAAACCTGTTGTTCAGCACAACTCTCAGTGGACCTTCAATGAATCAGTCTTTTATTTTATGCCTACCGTTCCTGTCAGAAAGATCTCAGGGTCTGGTTTTTTTTTCAGTTTTTGTTTTGTTTTGTTTTGTTTTGTTTTGTGTTTTTTTTTTTTTTCTTTTTTTTTTTTTTCACAAGAATAGAGAGATTAGAAAGAAAGGCTCCTTTTCATAATTTTTCTTGCTTCATCTACTCTTCTCAAAGTCTTCCTTTTTCCTCTGAGCATAACGCTGAGCTCTCAAATAGGGGCATAAGTGGGGTCAGCTTTTTCCACAGGGGATGGAATAGCCTACCCTATGCACAAGGAGCTTCACTATCCATCACCATTTAACCCATGTAGTCAAAACAGCTTGGCAAAATGTCTGGCAGGCACTAATACCAGCTGTGAACACACACAGATGAATGCAGAAAGCACAACAAAATATTCCTAAACAAACAATGTTTTATGTAATAATGTTTAGGGAGATCTACCAAACAGCATTTGACTATGGGCTGCTTCACTTGTTCTGTCAGAGGCTGGGATAACTTCTGCAAATTGCTGCTGGGGATACATTGTGGGAAAATCTGAAGTTCACAAGTCTGCTCGTTTGCTTGTGGAACAGGTGAAGTGGCCCAGCTTATCTAGAGTAGATTTATTTTACTGGTTTAAAATTTTTTTGCACCAAAAGACATCATCTTACACAAGACTGAAATGAGCAGAAGTCTTTACACTTTCTCCACACAGACTGTTTTAATTGAAGAAAGCCATAGCTAGCCTGACAGCTGTATCTGCCTTAGTGCTGATATTGTTCTGGTTAGACCTAAACCAGCAATGACGCTGAAGGAAAAATCTTAAATTCAAGGATTTGCAGAGAAGCCTTTTTTTGTCCAAAGGGTGAACTATGGGTGATTTATTCTAAAAAGACTTTTTTTTTTTTTTTTTTTTTTTTTTTTAAGAAAGAAATTACTATCAAGATCCATTATAGGTGAAAGGAGAAGGTATGGAATATTCCCTGCTGTAATGAATCTGTAGTCTGAGATCCTGACCCAAAGCTCATTAAAACCAAAAGCAAACCCCATGTCACTTCTCCAAGGGAGCAGGACTAGCTTACAAGCAGAGGAGGAAGAAACTTTCCTTGAACAATCTATTGAATGAAAAAAATGTAGCTTGAGGATGGCCAAATCTGTACAGAATTTGATGAATACTTTTTATCAAGATAAGAAAATAAAAATAATATTTCAGAAAAGCCAAAATTGAACTCCCTCTTGCTCTTCACCTTTTCCTGCCCCTGGAAATAGCTCTCCTTATTTTAAGAGCAGGATATCCATTTTCTTATTTTAAAGATCTTGATTTGTGATCATATTTTGACTCCATTATCTGGACATTCATGTTTATACCAAGGATTTAATTTCATCGAGAGAGGTGAGCTTTTGATGTTAGCTTGATGCAAAGTTAGTTTTAGATCCTCCCCCCTTCCCTGTGTGTCATGTTGGTGTCTGTTCCGTCCCCTCCCCCATCCATCCTTCCCCCCCAGTTCAAAATAAAACCTAGTTATTTTCTTAGGTTTAGGCATAAGACCAAGAAAAAACTGGAAAGACTCAGAGAAGGTAATTATTATGCTTTTTAATGAAAATATTTGGAGTTATTTTGATGTCATGGACAATAGTTTCTAGGCTACGAAAAAGAAAAAAAACAAAACCCCAAACCAAAACCAACCTAAAAGAAGAAAGAAACAAATTATACTCTCAAAGAACTGAAGTTAAGTTTGTGAGGAGCAAATCCCAAATTATAGATGCAAAGGACATGTTTTAGCAAACCCTGAAATTCAGATTTGACTGGCTACACATTAACACAATTGTGAATATTTCACAAAATTTGAAAGAATTAGGAGAATTTTTAAGACTGGATAAAATGAAATGTCAAAAAATCTTCAGTTTTTATGTGTTTGGTCAGATATTGAAATATCTGGGGGAGATTAATGAACAGCATAGACTGTTAAAAATAACAAGAATGCAAAGTCTGTTCTGCTACCTCAGTTCACACAAGTTTTTTGGATCCCTTTACTCACTGGACACTTGTGTACACAATCCATATCAGCCTCTCTGTAAGCCTTATTTTAAAGAACACTATGTGAAATTGAACTTGAACAGAAAAATAATGTAGTTCATTAAAGAACTCATCTGTGCACCAGTCTTGTTATTAAGCAAACCATTCAGTTTAATTTTTTTAATTTACAATGCCATTTTGGGATAATCAGAAAATTGAGTATTGCATACCACACTTCCATGCTTGCGCTTTAAGATAATTAGGTGTTCAATATCCGAGACGCCCATGAAGAAGAGTAGCTGTGAACCTTGGTCTGTTTTGAAGCTCGAAAATATGTGATTACATTTTCACTGCTTTTTCTAACCACTTGACTTTCCCCCTCTCCTGTCCTGGCCTTTCTCCACCTCAGTTCACTTTTGGAGGTGTGTTACAATTTATGTTTGCTGTTGTTTGAATGCAGGTTTATGAAAAAGATGTAAGGACACTGGAAATATCTGCCAGACCTGTTTGTGCTGTCTCAGAGAGCAGGGAACTGAGCGGTGGCAACTCTGTGTTGTACTTCATGATGTCATTTTGGTGTAAATGCTCGTCTAAGGATTTTAAATGTACAAAAAGGCTGTTTAAATCAAAACACTTTCTTTACAACAAGAAAAAAAAAGTGACATGACAAAGAAATAAAATTTAAAAATGAAACAAGGTTTATCCACCACAAACATCTGATTTAGGGTGTTGTACATCACAGTAAACTATACTTCAAAAAAACACTGTAGTTCCGCTGAAGTTGGTGTAGTCACTGATCTGCATCAGATGGAGAGCTGGACTGTATATTGACACTTCATTGTCTAATACTATCGGAAACAGTTTTCATTCTCCTTTTGTTGAGTGTTTTTAGATTTCACCTTGCTTTCCAAACTGCTCTGGGACATGAATTCAGCAGAAGACACTTTCATTCTTCTGGAACTCATCCACTGATTAGTACCCAGTGCTGCATGGGAGAGTAACTGAAGAAAACTCTTGGTTTTCTTGAATGCACACACCTTCCCACTGCTTGTTTCCCTTGCCACCGATGCCTCTGCGTCTCTGCCATGGTGGGACTGCTGTGTGGGTTCCTGTTTCTTCAGTCAGACCCTTCTTGCCTAAAGCAGGCAAATCGAGCTGTTGCACAAAAGGAGATGCAAAGTGCAAAATAGATAGGACTAAAAATATAAAAACAAGATTGTGCTCTGCCAAGCTGCTTACATGGGAAACACCCCCTCCAGAAGACAAAATCCACCTCTTCAGTGTCACTGCCAGCAAGAGTACATTAGGCAAAGTGGGAAGCAGGTTTTGCCCAGGATGAATATATCTGGCAGTGCCTGGTCTCCAAATGAAGATGGGGCATGTTTACCTGTCCTACCCCTCCGCTCCCAATTTGGAGGCCGTGCAGGAGATTGATGGAGGGTTTGAAGTGCTGGTTAGTCACTTTCATGACATCCTTACCCCACTGGAATACCAGGAGGCTTGAGCTTTGAGGGTGTTGCAGAAGATTTTGCAAACTTGGTGTGATCCTGGCTTGCAAGTAAGGAATCTGGAGTGCCACGTTTACCAATGGGTATATCTCCTCTGTCACCGTAAGCATGATGTTTTGCTTTATGCTGCTTGTTTTTCTCTCCTGGCCTTTAATTTCCTTACATCATAACTGAATTACATATTGTGCTATCCAGAAAGTTTTACTTTATCAGGAAGATAATAGTTTAACAACAGGAAGACCTTAAGGAACCATTTAACTACTTGTGAGTTGCTTGAAAACAATTGCAAGCCTTCCTTACCCAAAACATTCTACTCTGAATCAGTTGCTCACTAAGATGTATTTTACTGTCATGCTGTATTGTCTTCAGGAAAGCTGTGGTCAGGTAGTCAGATGTGCTCATGTTTTTCAGGTCCCAAATCTCCTGTCTGAACTGTGCATCCTCTGAGGGCTGCGAACTCTCCCCTGGCCAAGCTACATGATGCAAGATGGGAAGCAGGAGAGTTTGGCTCAGAGTGAAATCAAACAAAAATACAGGTCTCATCAGACACTGTGACAAAATAGCCATAGGGATTTTAGTCTTGAGCTGACCTGACACAAAAGATTTAGTATCAGTTTAAAAATCAAAGTGTTCTGCCATTTTGGAGTCTGTTTTGCTCACTCGGTTCCTTAAAAGGTTTTGAAATGAACACTCAATTTTTTCGTCACATTTTAGGATCATAATGAATGATAAAATATTGGTAAAAATACAAGAGAGCTAACTTTAAGCTTTTCTTTTTAATAACCTCTGCCTTTTCAGTTGTTTATATAAAGCTATGAGCAGTCTGAGAGCACCTGCTTCATTAAGTTATTTGGTTAAATACCAAAATGTGGTAAAAGTGTGAAAGAAATTACAAATTACATGCAAAGTAACAAACACAGACACACAAGCTTTAGCATCCTCTGTATGTGGGGGTTGTGTTTGTGCATGCGTCCTTGGGAGACAACACTCAGCTCCACTTCTGGCCAGACCCTTAAGCAGGAGCAGCCACAGCCATGTCCTTTGCGCTGGGATGAAGGAACCCTTGGCTCAGAGGGCACCTGGAAGGAGGAGGGCACAGGTCCTGGAGGTTGTGGGGTCTGGCAACTCCTGTAGCATTCATAACAGTTTAGTTTTAAACTCTTGTAGAAATTTCTCTGGAGAGATCCCATCTGGTTCTGTAGTACAGACAGTATTAATAACATCCAAAAGTGAAATACTCTTTAAGATTTTAGGATTAAAAGAGCAGAGAATGACTATTAGACAAAAGAGTGTCACCTTGATGACAAATATAAAACAACATTTACAGCCTGCAAGGAAAACAAAAATTACATTTAGTATTGTGTTTTGGTCCCCTCAAGAATTCCACTGCTACTTTAACTAGACAATATACACTTTCAGTAAAATCCTTAGAGTCATAAAATGCCTCATTTAAAGTGAAAAAAATCAATAACTCCAAATTCGTATGTGCTATTACTTTACTGAGTGTCTCTATTTAAATGCATATTTTGACTACAGTGCTGCCAGAGTACCAACATAACATTCCCTATACAGGGAATTGAAGAAGAAAATTGTAACCTTTTGAATGTGTAGGAGGTGGGGGGAGAGGGGAGGCTACTCTTGTATGATTTTTAAAGGAAATGACATTCTCTAGCTGCCTAAGTAAATGAACTTTACAAAAATAAAAATGTGCTCTGGATCAGATTCTGACTTTGAAAGAAGGCATGAAAACAGATTAAAATCAACGATGCACTGAAAAATAAGGCTCTGGTATTAAGTAGTGGAGGTGTCAGCATTCTTTGCATATTTGTATATTTTATATAAAGATAAATAAGAGGTAATTGGGAAAGGGCATCAAAAAAAAAGACTATAAAAAACCCAACAATAATTACCCAAGGTACAACTTAGTTATTTCTTCAGTTTAAAAAGTTAATTCAGATAGAGCACATCATCACCTCACATGCCTCCTCCATAATAATAGTTATTTGTCATTTACTACAGACTTGAGGAGTCCAGGAGATGCAAAAGCATTGATAGTCCCCAAACCCTCAAAATTTGCAAGCTCAGAAATAAGGCATGAAATGACAGTTTGTGAAAAAACAGACAGGAATACAGAAAAACGGTGTGGCAACATATGATGAAATGGTGAGCAGTGATTTCTGCTTATTAACAAGTCCACCATTGTTAAGGATTTGGTAAAAAATTGAAAGTGTCTTCAGGAAAGTAACAAGGTGGTTTTGCATATACTTATGGGGAATTCTAACTTGGTACACAAGCACTGTCCTTACAAAAGGGCTTCAGGATTTATATATGATGAAATGATCTACAAAAGCACTGTATGGGATCAAGCACCCTTTTTTATGTATGACTTTTCTACACAAGATCCTGTTCTCCAATAGGGATTATTTATCCCCGTATTCCTTCATCTCCATTCCCTACCCGACTGTCTGCTAGGAGCCCTGTAGAGGATTTTGCCTACCAGAGAGATAAGGAAATTAGCGGAAGACAAGTAATGTTTGCTTTCTGACTGCAAAAAATGACCTCTGTGACTAAAACTTCAGACAGACATAAGTACTAATGGGAAGGCAATTATTTACAGCTGAAGTGTGACTGAGGTACTCAGAAGACTTCAAAGTTGGTGCTTCCCTGGGCTCTGTGCTACAAAAGCCCTCAGTACTCAGATTCAGAAGCGCACAAGGACAAATCCTAAGCAGAGGAAATGCCCCAAAAGCTTTATCAGTTTCCACAAATTATAAGCGTGCTGTCATATGCTAATGTGATTAAGTGTGCCAATGCTGAAAGCCTTCAGATCTTTAGAGGGTGTAACTGAGCTGAAACAGTAAGGATGAAACCCAACACTGTGACTCAGAAAGTGAGGCTAAATCAGTTTACAGAGGACCCTGATTTGAAATGCAAAGGTCTGAAATTACTCCCTGTGTCATCAGTTGGTTAGAAGTGAGCTAGTCACTGTAAGGTGAGAGCTGAGGCAAGATGTCAAGGGTGCTGGACCTCTCAGCAGCGTCTTTGCATTATGTAGCCCTGGTTTTACCACCTGCCTCTTCACTCTGGCACATGTATTGCATTGTATTAGTCCAATATTTCAAGCATCTTAACTTAGGGCCTTACCTGTGCATTCATAAAGCAGACTGCGAAGCGGCAGTGGAGCCTTAGGTACTCCTGTGGGTGACTCCTCCCTTGGTTGTGCCTCCCAGTTGGTACCTTGTGACATTACAGTCATGCTCCTGAGAGCTTCTGCAAGTTCCTCCCCAGCCGTCCCTTACCCCGCTGCGCTGCTGTGCCCCTGGAAGACATGAAGGTACAGGGTTTTCTCTGAATGAGATACACCCTGGCCCATGCTGTGGACATCTTTGAGGGTGCTCTTGTGGCAGCTGAACTCCTTGAGGTTTCATATCTCGCTGCTGAAAATCCTCAACCATTTCTGGAGGCTATCTACCTTTTTATTTATTTATTTATCTTTAAATATTTTTTCTTACCTTTTTTTTTTTTCCCCCTTTTCTTTTTTCTTTTTCTGGATGATGCTTTGTCATGAGGGCTTTTTCTCTACTTCTGCTTTTTCATCTTGTCTCCCTTTCATTTATCAGGCCCTTGCCTGCTTTCCTGTCACATATTTCATTTCATTTTCTTAAAAATAGCATCCCAAAGTATTCATCTAGGCTGCAAGTGCCAGTTTTTCAGTTCACTGGTGGCTTTGATCCCTCAGTCAGCTTCATGGACTGTGAACGAAAGGGACTAAAGTGTCTCAGCATAGTTCACATGATTCAATTTCACCTGAATAAAAGCAGCCTCTGTCCACCTGAGATGCAGGAGATCTCCACTTGATATATTTATTTATTGGCACACCAGAAAGGTCTGTCTTGAAGGAAAGCTGAAGAAATAAGGATAATTGGGAGCGAGGAGAGAGAATAAAATAAATGTTGCTACTTCATTCTCAGCCTGTTAGTGTGATTCAGCAGTTCTTCTCCGCAGAAGAAAGAAAATGCTAAGGCTGACAGACAAGGTGACTCCTTTTTGGCAGGTTTTTCTCGGTCTGTGTGTGTATGATGCATCCACCTGTGCCAGAAACCCAGCCATGCCAGAGGAGCTTCCAGGTAAAGCATCCCCGAATTTTTGGAAACTAAATTTATGTAAAAGACCTCTTATGAGTATGACTTTTAGTTAACCTTATAATTAGGCACGTTCATTAGGAATGACCTAGAAAGAGCAAATGACAATGATCTAACAAGAGAAAGAACAACAGTGACAAGAAAACGAGATTTTTCAAATGCTACTATTTTTAATAAACTAACTATGAAATAATTAAAGGAAAAGAAAGAAAGAAAAGTTGTATTCATTAACACATTACATTTAATTAGTTGGCCATTTCAATAAATCAGGAAGCCACTTAGGTTGATCACAAGAACATGGAGAACATGTGTTTTCAGAAATTGAGAATTTAATTATTTTACTAAAAAGAAACTTATCCTAAACTTTAGGTTAGCCCTGCACAAACTAAGGAAGAACTATGTATATAAATCCAACACTGATTGTACTAGCTCTGCAAGGTTTTCCTTGTGATTTTTTGTTGGTTTTGTCATTTTGTTTGTTTGGTTGTTTTTTAATTTGTCTTTCTTTTAGTGTTTGTGCAGTTTCTGTTGACTGCCCAGATAATCTGAAAAGAACTTGTATCTATGTGAATGTTATCATTAATCTGTTAATATGCAATTAAAATATAGGTACTTTGATGTTACTTTTCATAGGGGATATTTTTAGTGCTGATGAATATTGACATTATGTATGTATTGTTTTGCCTTTTAAGCCAGAATGTATCATTGGATTATCTAGCATAGGCTCTTATATATCCAAATACTTGTTGTCTACTTATTCTTTTCTTCAAAGTATAACTTGATTAATCTTCTGAAGTAAAAGATAAGGTTGAAAGCACAGTAAAGACAAATACTTGCCTAGTTCACGTGGTTGCAGTGATACAACTTAGTGATTTTTTAAACTAAAATTTTTCTTCTGTGATACTTAACCAATAATTGATATTGTGCATTTTTTTAACAGATTGCAGACCTTTCCATACTACTTGGCATTTTATCCCCTTGAAGATAATTATGATTACTGTAATCATATCTTACTGTAATCATATCACCATTCGGTCTTCCAAACACTTAAAAGATTGAGTTGCTTAACTTTATCAGAATTTTCTTTCTTCCAGTCTTCAGTCTGATGTTTGGGTTTTTTAAGTGGAGTTATTTTTTTTTTTTTTTAAAAAACCCTTAAAACTGAAGGTGTTATTCCAGAATATATCTCACCAATGCTGTAAAAACATGTAATATCACTTTCTTAACTTGATAGTCTCTGTTTGAGTGGAGGGAGTAGGCAGTCAGGAAAGCATCAGGGAGGAATTCTTTTGTGAAAGGTGAAGGTATTTTGCCTTCACAAATAGCTGTGCAGTAACTCAACCATCCTGTATCTCCTGTGCAAGAAGCAGCAAGGAATTCTCTCAGGCTAAAATCCTCTCCAGATTCACTTTGGAGAATACATAGCTCCTCATGGCTTTCAAGAAGGGTTATTAAAATTCCAACTAATTAAAAAATAAAAGTTAATTGAATCTGAAGTGGGCTAAGTCTCCTAGTAACCTATCCCAAATGAGAAATAACGAGATTTTCTGAAATTAACAGATGAAGCTGAGTCTCTTCTATGGAACTGCAGACTGAGTAAGTACATGCACCTCGTCTACAAAGCACTGCATTTTCAGGAGCACTTGCTGTATTTTCCCCGAGCAGTAGGAATGAAGGTTAGAAGTTAAAAGAAAAGAAAGGCAATGTTCTTTTCTGCTTTGTAAAGTATCCCTCTAATGTATTGAGAGGGTCTTTTCTCTCTAATGATTCAGTACACACAACAGAAAATTCACTAGACAAGAAAAATATTTCTGAAGAGCTAGCAGACAAGGAATGGTATCTGCTATATTAGTGAGACTTTTTCCATTGATTTCAATGGCACTAGATTCTCACCCTTAACAGGGATCACTTGTACTTTCTCCACTCTTAAAAACATTATTTGATGAAAGACAATTTAGAAATTATTTGGGCAATGGAGCTTCTATCATTTTAGTTTGCAGTTGTTGACAGCACAGAAAGTTCCACTGGGAGAAATATTTCAGTTAAATTTCTTTTTATTAATTTCATCTTACTAGTCTCAATAAGTAAGTGCCACATTACCATCTTAAATCAACCCACAGATGTTACTTATAACTTCCTTGAAGAAAAGCAGCCAATCTTAGGGATGTTGTTGCTTTCAGGGAGACTCTGAATTCCGTGTACCTAAATAATATGTCTTTGTTTAAAATGTAACCAGCTACCATTAAGTTTGCAAAGCACTGTCTTAGTACAGTTTTACTGAATTCCTTTCCACTATTACATTTTCTTTAGGACACAACTAAATGAAGTATCCGAAGGATTTCTGTGTAATACAACATTATTCCTAAAAGTCTATTAATAATCCCATGTTAAAAATTATTCATTATAAGGATAATGATAAATGTCCTCCAAAATTCTAATATAAGCTTCAACCACTTCACTTTTGAATGTATAAACATGTATTAATATCTTGTCTGTCCAAAACAAATGATTAATCCAGGTACTGATATTCAGGTGTTTTTTAAAAAAAAGACAGGTGAATGGAATTTGAAGCTGGCGGAGATCTTGATCTCATGTCTCCAAATCTGCTACAAAAGAAAGGCCTTTGCAAGGGTTCCAAGCAGTAACATTATAGACTGCAAATGTTGAGTGTCAAATTCACAGGTTACCCCATTAACATGCAGCTGTGCCTTCCAGACCGTGTCCCAGCATGTGTGTGCACACATGCACTGGTGATGAACCAGGAAGTACTACAAGGAAGATTTCCAAAACGGCCTGGCAGCATAATTTAAGGTATCTAGAGTCTACTGGACCACAGACTTTCATATAAGTCACAACCTCTCAAATTGAGATACTCAGATCTGACACAGAACATTTGGAACATAAAAGCATAAAATTCTACTATTCAAGCAAAGAACATGTTTTTTTTGTTGTTTTTTTTGTTTTTTTTGTCTTCAACACAGTCTGAAACCAGAGTTGGTGGTGCCCTAGGCAAAGATGAGACTTTACCTGAATCCTGGGTGGAAGGCTTGCAGGCTTCTGTCCTCCTTCCCTTTGTCAAGGACATCAGGTTAGAGATCATTTAGGCAAACCTGACACCCAAAAATCCATGGGCCCAATGGGATGCACCCACCAGTGTTGAGGGAGCTGGTGGATGTTATTGCTAGGCCACTCTTCTTCATCTTTGAAAGGTCATGGAGAACAGGAGATGTGTCTGAGAACTGGAAGAAAGCCAATGTCACTCCAGTCTTCAACAAGGTCAAGAAGGAGCACCCGGGAAACTACAGGCCAGTCAGCCTCACCTCCATCCCTGGTAAGGTGATGGAACAGCTCATTCTGGAAATCATCTCTAAGCATGTGGAAGAAAAGAAGGTGACTGAGAGGAATCAACATAGATTCACCAAAGGAAAATCATGTTTCACCAATCTGATAGCCTTCTGTGATGGAATGACTGGTTGGGTGGATGAGGGGAGAGCGGTGGATGTTGTCCACCTTGATTTCAGCAAGGCTTTCGACACTGTCTCCTTAACACCCTCATAGCTAAGCTCAGGAAGTGTGGTTAGATGAGTAGGCAGTGAGGTGGATCAAGAACGGGCTGAAAGGCTGAGCTCAGAGGGTTGTGATCAGTGGCACAGAGTCTGGTTGGAAGCCTGTAGCTAGTGGTGTTCCCTGGGGGTTGGTGCTGGGCACAGTCTTGTTTTGCTTCTTCATCAAAGACCTGGATTAAGGGACAGAGTGTACCCTCAGCAAGTTCACTGATGATACGAAACTAGGAAGAGTGGCTGACACACCAGAAGGCTGTGCTACTATTCAGAGGGACCTGGACAGGCTGGAGAGTTGGGCAAGAAGAATCTCATGAAGTTCAACAAGGGCAAGTGCAGGGTCCTGCACCTGTGGAGGAATAACCCCATGCACCGGTACAGGTTAGGGGTTGATCTCCTGGCAAGCAGCTCTGTGGAGAAGGACCTGTGAGTCCTGGCAGATGACAAACTAACCATGAGCCAGCCATGTGCCCTTGCAGCTGGGAAGGCCAACGGCAGCCTGGGGTGTGTTAAGCAGAGCATAGCCAGCAGGTCAAGGGGGGTTCTCCTCCCTCTGGTCTGCCCTAGAGAAGCCCCACCTGGATTCCTTTGTCCAGTTCTGGGGTCCCCAGTACAAGAGAGACATGGAACTACTGGAGAGGGTCCAGCAGATGGCTACAAAGGTGATGAGGGGACTGGAGCACCTCTTTTACGAGGAAAGGCTGAGAGAGCTGGGGCTAGCCTAGGGAAGAGAAGACTGAGGGGGGATTTTATCAATGTACACAATTACCTGAAGGGATGGTGTAAAGAGCATGGGGCCATACTTTTCAGTGGTGGCTGACATGACAGGAGGCAATGGGCACAAATTGAAACACAGAAAGTTCCCTCTGAATATGAAGAAGAACTTTACTTTGAGGGTGACAAAGCACTGGAATGGGCTGCCCAGATTGGTTAGGAATCCCCTCTAGAGATATTCAAAACCTGTCTGGATCTGATCCTGTGCAATGTGCTCTAGATGACCTTGCTTGAGTGGCAGTGGTTGGGGGATGGGAGATGGACAAGAAGACAGAGTTTCTGTTCTGTGATTCCGTGGAACAGAGAAATTTGTTCTTTAGGCAAAAAAGGTGCTTAGAGAATGAGAAGGAGTAACCGAGGAGAAGCTGAAGTTCTGGTGAAGCTGGAGCTAAATGCTTGATGTTCACATAATGAGAAAGTTTTTTTAGTGTTTCAACTTCCATTCCATAATTATGCTATTTTGTACCTCTTCAGTCGAAAGGCTGAAGAATTATTCTGACAATTACTCAGGATTATTGGAGTTTTCTCTGTCTCTTTCTCTTACTAATTTAGGTTAAGTTATCTGAGTAAGAGATAATGCCTCAGGCTTGCTCCTGAGATGGAAAGGATAAGATATTTAAAGTTTATCTTGACCCTCCAGGTATTACAGTAATCCACTCTAATGCATCCTTGAGGGTTGTGATTGCTTCATTCCTTTGGTAACTTAAGATAAGTGATATTGTATCACCTAATGAAAGTATTTTTATCTAATTTTCTCTTTTTTACCAAAAGTCAGAGAACTCAAGACAAAGTTAATGATGTTAAGATAAAGACAGAAATACTAGACATTATCGGAGTCACATGTTTACATTGCATTACATTTTTGGAGACCAAATAATCGTTCTGTGATGCTGCTATACAACTTTACAATAGTTGACTAATATACCCAAATAGTCTTCAGCATATGATGCTTGAACAATAGAGAAAAAAACAGAAGGAAAATAGCAGAGCAAATGTGTAGCATGTGTAAAGAACTGACCCAGTTCTTTGAATTCCCTGTGGAGATATATGCATTTGGAAAGAAGCAGACTAGAGCAGGCATGTGATAGCTATGGAAAAAAAAAAAAAAAAAAAAGAATGGGGGGAAAAAAAAAAGAAACCAAAGTATTCAAATGATGAAGAAATTGAGGGTGCCAGGATCATGAATCAAGAGATAGTCAGGGCAGGATCATTGCCTCTTCATCCTTGAGCTCCTGACTGTATCCTGTAGACTGAAAAAGAATTTAATTTAAAGAAGATATTTGAAACCCAAAAAAAAAAAAAAAGGAAAAGTTTCAATACCAATTATATAGGCAAATTTAGAAGTATCTGCAGCAAATAGCATTTAAAGTGAACCAGGATGGTGATAACAAGGGCTGGTATATTGGCAAAGCAAAAGAACAGCATCAGCTGTGACTTAGAAAGAAGAGGCATATAGGAGCACTGGTGACTCAGAGAAGTTGCATTTCACGTCTATGGCAAGAAGAAAGGGTCCCTTTTTGTCATTGTGGTGCGTCAAGAGGAAGACATAATGGGATAATGAAAAATGAGAGTAGAAGAGAATTGTTCAGCCAAGGCCATGGAGTGTAAGGCTGAATTAGTAAAGAACTGAAACATATGAAACTCTAGCATGAATTATGGTGGTGAGGGTTGGTATTAATTAGGATAGAAGTAGTAGGATTCTGATGGAGTTTCCTTTCAAATTGACAGTGTCACCAATGCTTACACAAAGCTTTCTCTTTGCTCATGTTCTGCACACTGGAAATGGTAGGAAGGACCAAGGCTTACATGTGGACCAGAATTTCTAAAGGAAGGGAAAACTCCAGTCTCCTGAATCAATGCTGATGCAGAAGTCTTTAGAGGCCTTATCTCCAGAGATGCTTGGGATGAAGACTGCAAGCAGCATTATAGAAAATCATCATTCACTTATGTAATGTGAAGGGTGGTAAACTGGTGTTTCTCACTGACCACAGAAAAACTATTTCACTTACCTGCTTCAATATATTTTCCACCTCTTCCCTCACTTGAGCATTTAGACTAAACTGTTCATAGTATGAACTGTCAGATGTTTTCATGGATGTGCGTACATGCACACACTCTCATGTCAAAGAGGACGTAGGTTTCAGTTCATTTTTGTTACGTGAACCAAGCATGAAATAACATTCACACACAATCCCCTTTCTGAAAGGGTGGGCTGAGGCCAGCTTTGCATGCTTTGCAGACACTGACATCTCAGTGACACACAGGAGACTTTTCAGAACAGTATGACAGTACAGAACTAGCAGGGCTATCATGTATGTTCAATGAAACTATGAACTCGAGGAAGGATTTATAGCTGCCATTGACTTAGTGCAAACTGGAATTCATCGTGTCTGGAGTTGTAAGTTAGTGCTGGAGTAATAGGGAATAAATCAGGTGTTTAATGTCATCAAGTACTTTTCAGACTAAAGAAGGGAAAACACAAGGCATAGTAATTCCCAGGAGAAGGACAGTAATGCTGCGGGGAGCTGAAGCCATGAACACCCAAATGCAGCTAGGTGGCTTGTGCCGAGCCAGTTGGTTTTCTCTGTATCAGTGCCAGTGCACATGCAAATGCAGTGTACAAGCTGGCATCTTTCTGGCACCCTCTCCAGTGAATGAATGTGCAGCAGGAAAATATTGTGTCTGCATGACAACTGAATAACAGCCTGTGGTTCTGGTGTTGTCAGAGTCAGAAAAAAACACACATGCTGTTTCAGCAAAGCAGTGAAATGGTCTTGCCAGTAAGGTCAGAAAAGAAATATTTAAAAAATAGTTCTAGCAATCCTCTCCCTTTGTATTAGGTTAGAGGTCAGCAGGTACTTTCCATGAAGGATGGGAAGAGGCTAAATATTCTTAATTTTAGAGCCTTGTGGAACTGCCAGCCCACTCAGAAGACTGTTACTTGAAATCAGTTGGTTTTGAAGAAAAGGGAAGCTGGGGTTCCCTGTATGCCAATTCATACATGAATGCAGCTCAGTGCAGGTTCTGAAAGATTCAGGTTAGCAGTGAGAAATGTGCTTGTTTAGTGTGGCAGGCTGATGATTCATTATCATACTTCTGCTACTGTTCCTAAAAAGAGGGTATCTCTCTCAAGATGAAGATCAGAAATTGGCCTTTGAGAAGCAAAGATTTTAGCATCTCAAACAGGGTAACTTCTCAATCTTGGAAGGTGAAGATGCACAAGTGAAGAAGGAAGCAAGCTGCTTGTAATGAATCCTGTGTTTTACTAACATGCAACAGCTGGTGAATCATACCTCAGCAAAGAAAATGTGGATTATCCAGACTGAAAATAGTTTATGGCCTTTGTCATGGGGTGAAGAATAACCAAAAGCAACACTTACCTGAGACCTTGGCTGTATAGAATCATAGAATCATACAGTAGTTTGGGTTGGAATGGACCTCCAAAGGCCATCTAGTCCAACCCCCCTACAATGAGCAGGGCCATCTTCAACTAGATCAGGTTGCTCAGAGCCCCGTCCAGCCTGAACTTGAATGTTTCCAGGGATGGGGCTTCTGCCACTTCTCTGGGCAACCTGTGCCAGTGCTTCACCACCCGCATTGTGAAAAATATCTACTTTATATCTAGTCTGAATCTACCCTCTTTTAGTTTAAAACCATTACCCTTGTCATATCACAGCAGGTCCTGCCAAAAAGTTTTTCCCTATCTTTCTTACAGGTCCCCTTTAAGTATGGAAAGGGTGCAATAAGATCTCCCAGAGTCTTCTCTTCTCCAGGCTGAATAACTCTGACTCTCTCAGCCTGTCTTCACAGCAGAGCTGCTCCAGCCCCCTGATAATTTTTGTGGTCCTCCTCTGGACCTGCTCCAACAGCTCCATGTCTTTCTTGTGCTGAAGGCTCCAGAGCAGGGCACAGCACTGCAGGTGGGGTCTCACCAGAGATGAGCAGAAATGCAGAATCACCTACCTCGACCTACTGCCCACACTGCTGGTGATGCAGCCTGGGATATAGTTGGCCTTCATAGAATCATAGAATGTTTTGGGGTGGA
>KL258028.1:5234-16645 GCA_000699545.1 Podiceps cristatus | reverse complement strand
CCCATTCTCAGGCGCTTCCGTGGTTCTAACTCATCGATAGCCTTGTGTCTTTTCTGCTGCATGGATCTCTCCCTTATCTCCACTGAGATGGCAGACCAAAGGACCTCACTAGCACACCGTCCCTCAAACACTGGTGTGCCGCCCCCAAGGCTTACTTCTAGCCAGCCTGATTTTATCCCTTTCCCCCTTCAAATCTAGTTTAAAGCTCTTTCAGTGAGCCCTGCTAACTCCTGCACAAGGATCCTTTTCCCCTTTTGAGACAGGTGCACCCCGTCTGCTGCCAGCAGGCCTGGTGTTGTGTAAACTGATCCATGATCAAAAACCCCAAAATTCTGCCGGTGACACCAGGCTCGGAGCCAGGTATTGATCTGCTGGCTCTTCCTGTTTCTTCCCTCATCATTCCCTGCAACTGGAGGGACAGAGGAGAGCCCTGCTTGTGCTCCTGGTCCCTTAACCAGTCGTCCCAAGGCCCTGAAGTCTCTCTCTCTTGATTGCCCTCGGACTTCTTGTTGCAACTTCACCGCTGCCTACCTGAAAAGTCAGTGATGGATGGTGACCTGAGGGCCGTACCAGGGCAAGAAGCTTTGTCTTCACACCTTCAGCTTGGGGCCCAGGGAGGCAGCAGCCTTGCCTAAGAAGTGGGTCTGGTCTGTACATTGGGCCTTCTGTTCCCTTCAGAAGGCAGTCTCCTATGACAGTGAGCCATCTTTTTTTTTCTTTATGGAAGCAGCTTTGACACAGGGTGTAGGCCAACCTAACCTCAGCGACACCTCCAAGCTAGATGAATGTCATTGTTCAGCTCCACCAGCAGAGCCTCGTGCCTGTTGTGCAAGGGCACCCGGGGAGGTGGGGCAGCCGCAGAGGAGACGGGCCTGCTGAGCCGGACAGGGTCTTGTTGCCATCGCCCCTCTTCTGTAAGTCACTGTGTTCCACCAGGTGGAGAGCAGACAGGGAATCCTCCCTGCCAGGTGCCCTGGCTGCCGGTTGGGCCAGTCCCGGGGAAGGCAGGTGCGATGGCAGCAGTCGGTCTCTCTCTCTCTCTCTCCCCCCTCAATACTCCTCAGCCTGCTCAGCTCCTCCCGGAGCTCTCTCACTAAGTGGACAGACAGCTGTGTTCGCTGCTGCTGTCTGATACTGGCATGAGAGTAAGACACACTCTGCAGCCTGACAGAGTGGCTCGTGTATAATTAATAATTTTTGGAATTAGCCTATTCAGGAAGCGTGTGTCTGTGTATGTGTTTAAGACTGAAGGAGAGAGAGAAGGGGGAACCTGGGAATTCGGTAAGTCCTATTATAAAGCCGATGACCCTAACCTCCATTTGAGATTTGAGCTTTGAGCAAACTCTAAAGCTGGAATGAATTAAATGAAGGGCCCTCCCTAGTTTTGGGTGGGTGATGCTATATGATCTACAATGGCTAGTTATTAAAACTTTGGCAGATTTATGATGAAAACATACACATTTAATCTCCCACGCTATCTCCATTCCGTAGGCCTTTTGCTGGAGAACGAGGGGTAACCTTCTTTGCTTAACAGCAAAATTTGGAAACTTTCCCTGGATGTGTGAAGTGTTCTGGTGCTGAGTGTCCTTCACTGACTTGGAACACTAAGTGCTTCCTAGCATAGATTTAGTCCAGAGTGCAAACTAATACTCTGCATGTATAAATCCCAGGCCTCAACTGGTTCAAATACATGTGCCAGGTATTTCTTTGCTATTTTTTTGTCGTGCCTGTTCTCTTCACTTTTTCTTCCTTATAGACAATGAACATTGTTGTCACTAGAGATTCCTATAACGTGCCCCCAGATGCAAGGTATCCAGGTTATTGTCAGATTCCACACATTGTGTCACGGTCACTACTTCCTCAATAACTTTCTCTAAGAAGGAGAAATACTGCAAGAGATTGTAGCTGTTTTCCAAAGGCACACTTTGGGAAATTAAATGATACAGGATAAAATAGCTTTAAATTGAAATGAAAGCTTCCAGTAGGCTTCTTTGAAGAATGTACTAATAATCTGCATTAGCTGCTTGTCCAGTCTGGTTTTCCCTTGTACAGCAAGGCATGGTTTTGTTTTGCAGGTGAGTCAAATATTTCTAAAAAGCATCCTGTTTTGAGGTAGAGAAAAATTCTGTTGGATTCTAGAACAGTTGTTGCCAGCCAGTCTAGTATAGAGCTTTCTGCCTTCACAAGCTCCTGTAACATTTTGTTTATTCTTTCTGCAAAACAGAATGAACCTCTTTGGAATAGACATTGCCAGCCCTTCTTGAATCGGGTTTGATATGATTTTTACCACTGCTGCAAATTGATTTGGAACAGAATTTTATTTCTGTTTTCTGCCAAAATTTTTGTCATTAATCTCTACTGACTGGAAGCACCATCATAAGTACCAGCTCTGGCAGGTGTAAGGAGGCAATTTCCCAGGTACACAAGGCACTAAGAATGGTCCCCAGAGCATCAAGCTCTGGACCCTCAAGCATCAGCTACACATTAAGTAACTCTAATTTTGTGTATGGTGGTCTTAAAATGTGGGCTTCAAAACTCAGTATCACCTTTTGGGTTGGTCAGAATAGCAATTCTAATAGTATAGTTATTTCTGAGATATCAGATAGAATTTGCACAGGTGGCATATGCATTCAAAATAAGCATTTGAAACTTGGTAGAGGGCTGAACATGATCATTTATTGTAGCCCTGTTAAGAATTTTTTTCTTTTCTTAAGAGGCTTCCCTTCTGACATTTTGGTATTTTTCCATTTTAGGTAAAATTTTTACTGTCTTCATTAAAATTCTTTTGTGAATATTCTGATGGATTTGTGGTAGGAGCACAAGTACATCAAGGAAAAATAAACAAAGGTTCTCAAAGTGTGTGTGGTTTGTTAATTGGCTGTGTCAATAGCAGATGGACATTTCTCCCTGTCCACATGTCCTTATGTGCCTGGAGCTCCTTCATCTAGCTGCAAATTTAGTATCAGCCAGAAACAGAAGACAGAATGTCCCACTATTACAACGCGAATCTTTTCTGAAGGATTTTCTGATGACAAAAGATTAGGTTATTTCTCTCAACTGTCAGATAACACCTGCTTATCTAGGGAAGGAGCACACGCTTTTTGCCTATGAATTTTTAACACCTATGAAAGCGTTTGGGATAAACATTGTGCGTGAGACACTGCAAAAATTGGGAGGTTTTAGTTTCAATGAGAGGAATAAAAAAAAACATGGTGTGATTGTAATATGCAGCGGGTCTTGATCTGGATATGGTTTTGCAGATCTCAATTTTCCTACAGGTAGGAGGTTCACTTCATCAGAAAGGCTGTAATAAAAAACAGTTCCCTCAAAAAGTGAGCTAAAAAAGAGCACCCCTCATCTTTTATCATGTACTCAAGGTTCTGAAAGTTTTTTCTTCACAAAGACCATCTTTGTGTGTCTGCCTTTTCTATAAGAGCCTTTTAATCTGAATAACATCTGTCTTTACTGAAATCTTGCTGGCATTTCTCTGAATCCTACCTTCTGTGCAATCAGGTGGAAATTATCTGTTTTCCTGAAAGAAACTGGGTCATGGAAGAATCCTGGCCACAGTGCCCTGCATTTGCATCCAGGGGTCTGAATTGACTGTCACATGCAGGTCCTATTCTGTAATCTGTGACCTGCAATCTGTGGACCTAGGTGTAGTGACAAAACCTGCTGTTGTGGCACAGCGTATTTATTCACTGATTTATTTATCTTCAAGAGTGTGCCTGTCCTAGACGCCATGTAATAATGAAAAATGCAGCAGTAGAGGAAAAAAGGCTTTCCTTAAACAAATTTGAACATAATTTAAAAAGCTAAGGTATCCTCTTATCTTGTCTAAAACCAAACCTTTTGACAACTCTCATACCATACAATGCTCCCAGGTCCACGGGGCAGGATATCTGAGCCAGCCAGTCACTACAGTGCAATTGAGTTATGCCTACTGACAGTTTTGTAGATTTTTTTAAGTCCACATAGCATAAGGTAGTGCCATTTATGTTTTACCACATGTATACAGGTACAGTCAAACAACATCAGTCTGGTGTCAGCATACTATTGTCCTGAGATATTAGATCTTGTTATCTGACCTCTGTTGGACTTCACGAGTCCCAGTTTCCTACAGCTGCATCATTGAACTCTGCTTCATGTGAACTTTTATGTCCTCCCACGTAGACCTTCATATTTTTTCTTACCTCCTCTCTTGTCCCTGTACGCCCATTGCCTTTCTTTTTATGTTTCCACTCCTAACTGTCAAATACAGCACCAAATGTGATGTCTGTTGACTCACTCTTCATTCTGGTCTTCTTTCCTATGATGCCCATTCCTTTTCGGATGCTGTAATAAATTAATTGCTTATTAACATTTACATCTTTATTCTTTGCTTGTGATATGTCACTTATTTTCTTTGACTTTAGCATGATTTCTGCTTTACCTTCACATTTCCTTTCTTTTCATACTGACTTATTACAATAGAAATGTAAACTCTAGAACAAGAAGCCTCTTCAAAATCTGTGAAAATGGTGTGAAGAGCTATGCTGCTTCAGAAATACTTTTGAGTAATCTAGTGTGCTAGAGTCTGTCAGGGAACATAGTATACTTACTGTCCTCTTGACCATTCCAGATTTGTTGCAGAAGTTCTCCACAGTGTAATAGAGTACCATGTTAGTAGCATGAAATTGCATACTAGCATACTTGGTACTTTTTTTTTTTTTTAATATCTCTCTGATATAAATATTCTGAACAATGCTGTTGGTGGTTAATTGACCACCTTACTTGGCATGCGTGTTGTCACCTTCACCGGGGATGCCAAAAAAGATAATGCTCAAGGAGAATACACCATATATTTACTTTCAAGAACAGCCCCCAAAGCTTTAAATTGAGGAGAAAGGAAGCCAGCTTACCTTAAGCATTGACCTTCGTTCACTTCTGAATTACCTTTTTAAAAAGTGATCCTCAGTATTCTGTCTTCAAGTGCATCTGTCATTTCAGTTGCTGATACACT
This sequence comes from Podiceps cristatus, assembly GCA_000699545.1. NCBI lineage: Eukaryota > Metazoa > Chordata > Aves > Podicipediformes > Podicipedidae > Podiceps > Podiceps cristatus. The sequence goes on along the minus strand of KL258028.1, from coordinate 11,643 downwards.
GTTTAGTTTGGCTTCATAGTGGCATAACTTAAAACGCCTTCAGTAATTTTTCCGTTTCTTGGCTTGATGGAACCAAGGCTCCACTTATTGCCAAGCATATCAAAATGCCATTGCATGTAGCTCTGAGTTTAGTTAATCCTGCTGTTAAGCAATTTGTTTCCTTGTGATTTGCTTTCTGTGTCCAGGACCTTTCAGTTATTTTTCAGAAAGTTCGCAAAATTAACAGAATTCCCTCATTTGCAGAACAGACTAACACCCAATGCTTAATGCTTGCAATTTCAGTATTGGATGAAGTATTTGAAGTTTGAAAGAATGTATTACCAATGCATTTTGGATTACTGCTATCACTTTGCCTAAATCAGGCCAATATTTCAAAACTGAGCTTGCCAGTGTCTTTGGCACTCCATTGTCCTGGCACCAGACTTCTATACTGCTAAGTACTTGATACCTTGGCTACATTTTTAATATCTATCAAATATCTGGACCGGTGGCATCAAAACAACAAATTAATGCTTTGTGGCAGTTATTGTGAGAAGAGGAAAAGTAGCATTTCATGAAATCATCTAATTACAAATAATGTTGAATCAGCTGTGGTTCCTGCTGTTGAAATCAGGTATAGAATCTAGGTATAGCACAAAGCCTCACATCATTCCTGAGAAATCATGTAAGCCTAAATTAAAGCCTACGAAATATCTAATTTTTGTTTGTGTTTGTGATTGATACACTATGACATTATAGTGAGCAGATGTAGAACTACTCATGGGAGCAGTACTAGTTTCTGCCTAGACTCAGTTATTAGGTGGCTTGATGAAAAAATAGAAATTGCTCTGGGAGACAGAGGTTGCTATTTTTAAGAAGTAAATGTTTCAGCCTTGGCATTCAGAGATTCAGCTCCGTGGGAAGCCAGATTCTGTAAATTTAATATCTGGAATAAGATAAAAGCTCAAGGAGTGTTGCCAGGTGTGTTGAGCTGGCATGGCTCTGAAGTCCTTGGGCAAGTTCGGTATCACATGAGCACACGTTCTGTTGTATTGTATCCAGAGATGAAAAGCTATTGTAAGAGATGCTGATGTTCTTGCTGAAATTTTCAGCCAGCACTAGACAGCTGTCGTTCTGGTTTTGTATCTGTTATTGTTCTGTCCAAGCTGTTCTAGAATAAATAGTTAAAATGTTAATTGACATAAATTTGTGCTGTTTAGACGGTTTGTTTTAAGAGAGGTTCCTCCTGAGCTGTCTAGTTGATGCTACTGCCTGTGGCAGGGGGGTTGGAACTCTATGATCCTTGGGGTCCCTTCCAACCCAGACCTTTCTATGATTCTATGATACTTAGTTTCAATAAGAAATACTTGGCTGAGTAAAATAATTAATTTTACACCAAGGTGATAATTGTCCTCTATTTTCTTGAACGAGAGGGTACATTACACTTCGAGATCCTCTGCAGCTCTCCATTTTTACACAATTGGCTACAATATGGTTTCTGCTAGCCATTCACTCCATGCAGAATATTCATTTGTTTCTATTCATAGTTCTTTTGTGCTCATATTTCTGCTTCACTTTACAAGGTTTCAGGTGCAGGTTGTATTTATATTGTGTATGTATATTCTGTGTACTTCTGTATTTGTATTTCCCACATGAGCAGTAAAGACTTGGCAGTACTATATGCTGCTATCAGTCTGAACACATGTTGGCTTATATTCATTATTCGTGGGATAGGGTGAGCAGGGTAAGGAGTTTCTGCGATAAATGTAAGTACTTGCATGTACTTCACAGTGATCTGTAGACATTCAGTGAGGTGGAGTCATGCCTACATTAAGGATACTGGGTTACCTTTTTGTCCTATAAATTTGGATCCTTGTAATTTTCCTCCAGGGATTCTTAACATATTCCATTATGTCTCTACCACAATCTATGCGGAATTGAGTATTTGACCATGTCTCTTGTGACACCATTTGTTGGAGAAGGGCAAAAAGAAGGAAAATTTCATGGAATGAAAATGTTTGACTGTGAAAGGAGATTTGTTTATGTGGAGGAAAATTCAAGTGATTCATGCTGCATTAGTTAATGTAAAGGTACCTTCATCTCCCTTTATGAAAGCAGCCCCTTCTATAGAGTATGACATGAGTAAAAATATACTGCATATGTGCTATAAAGATGTTGGTATAGCTTTATCTATAATCAATCAGTGGATACCATTCTGTTTACGAAAGTAGAATAAGACTGGGATTAAAATTAGAGACTGGAAATACCTGTCTTTTGTCAAAAGGGAAGAAGTAGATTAATTGATGGATCATTACAGCAGTTTTTTATTTTTTATTTGTTGGATCCCTATATCACTCTCTCTTAGTGAACAAGAGTGTGTAAAAAAAATAAGGTAGAGCCCATTGCCCTTCATAGGTTCTTCCGTTTATTTATAAGATCATGAGTCTATCCATATCTAGGATATAACACAAATGGAATAGTTATTTTATTAAGCTGCATAAACTCCGTTGTTCAGGCAAGTTAAGTAAAAAACTAGACTCCAGTTATATTGCCATAATGATTTTACAGCACATAATTTTAAAGTATTTTTTCCTGATTCCGTCTCTCCCCATAGCCATCAGAAGGAATTGTGCCCAAAAATGTCAGGTTTGGTGAAATTCATATCTGCCTTGTGGTTGAACAAAAATCGCTGTTTTCTTCCGCAGCCTCAGTTCCTGCATTTGAAGTAACAGTGGAAGAAATACCTTCCTGTTTGCCTTGAACTTCACAGAAATAGAGATATGTGTTCCTTTATCCCAGACAAACACTTGAATAACAAGTATGAGGAAGCTCTAAGCACCTACTTAGTAGATATGATCCAACAGTGAGAGAGAAATAAGCCACCGGTGTAGGCTTGTTTCTACTTATTAATAGGTAATAGAAAATAGTATCTTTTTCCAGGTGTATTTTCAATTTTGTGTACTCATATGGTTTCCATTACTGCTCCCAAAATACACTTATAAATAAGGGAAATATTAATATTCCTACTTTACTGATGGGGAAATAAGGCCTCGAATCTTTGGCTTGCCCAAGGTCACATAGGAAGCTGATGGCTGAGTAGATGTCCTGAGGAATATTTTTGTAATTCCCAAATCTCAAATCACCTTTTTATCGCCCCTGAATTATTCATTTCCCATTGGAAATAATTACCACAGAAAACTTACGCATTTCCAAGGATACTACCAGGTAGAATACACGCGTGTCATAGTACTGCTGTTGTCAGGCTTATATAAATTTTTCTTTTAAACCAGCTAACCCTATTTTATGTGTTAAATTTATGTATATATTATGCACTGGCCTTTGTTATTTCCATGTATTGTGCATGAACTATACACACAAAAAAAGAAATAATGAATACATATGTCTCATCAAAGAGAGATAAAGCATAAACAAACTTAGGAAAAAATGTCTGAGTGGGAAATTACGATGTTTCGACAGCAGCAGCCCAAACAGCACAGTTCCAAGGGAAATGAGTCCTTTATCTCTAACACTGACATTGCAAACTCTCCGCTGAAGTGTCTTGGTAGTGATAGATGAAAATGTAGTTCTGTTACTGAGTGAACAACAATTTTACTGCACAAATTTACTAGTGAATGTTTCTCTGTTGTAGCAGGTAACAGTGTGAAAATATACACATTCAAAGTTTTTTGAACTACTGATTTTTTTTCTCACAGAAGTAAATATTTCAGTTGAATTATACAGCTAATCATGCCCCATATTTTGTAATTTACAGTACATTAGATTTTCTATTCTATATGTGCATGTGGTGTGCTGTAAAGATACTCTGTGCTCCAGAGAAAGAGGTGTTGCACATTAGCATAACACAGAGCATAGTAAGAATAAAAAGAGAATGAAATCATGACTATACAACAAAATATAAAAATTTTAGGATTGAAAATCAATGCCATGGCTAAAATTGTGGCCAGGAGAGAATGCATGGGCTTTGCATATATGAAATGCAATAGATAGTAAAACGCTAGAGGACAAAAAATCTCTCCAGAAAGGTATGGCCAAGGCTTGTCAGAGGTCTTTCTTGCCTCTCATGTTAAGGCTTCAGGAATGTTGTTGTGAACAGTGAATTTGTTATGTTAATGAAATTATTATTGTTCAGAGATCATAAATTTAGCAAAGTGTATACCTCTCCTGACCTATAGAAAAAAAGTTTCATAAACTAGGGGATCACAAACTCTCATTTACCATTGTAGAATCGGACTAGAGGTGCCAGCTTTGATCAGTGTGCCATTACCTACCAGAAATTGGAACAGCAGCAAGCGATTTAATACCAGTTGTCTCCATGTGCCTGATGACTGCTGACTTGCTGAACTCTTAGTGCCTTTAGCTGAGCAGCCGATACTAAAGCTTGCTGATGGTTGCTGGCTGTTTCAGCAGACATTGTTGTCCCTGTCGCTTAATAATTCAGTGGAAGTTAGCAGTAGGGATAAATCATGGTAAAATTTGAAGAATTTCAGGTTTACCTTTTGTTCTGTGAATTGCAGTGCATCACCTGAGCTATGATGGGTGCCCTGGATGTGCTTTCAGCCCAGAGCAGCGAAGGTGCTTTGCTTAACCTTTTTGAGCGTGTGCAGCACTGCGCTGCCAAGACTGGGTGGGCAGACAGTTATCAGCTCAGCTTTCACAGCTGATGGTAGTGTGTCTCGGTGTATTAGCTTTGTGATATATATGAGGCCTTATACGGTGAAGGACACAGTGCCAAATAATAAATAAATACAGAAGTATAAGAGGTTATGAAAGTTTTTGGCTAATCTTTTATTTCACAGTAGACTATCTAGGTGCTCACATCATAACACATGTTCTGGTTGCTGGTTCAGGAAAGCTGATGTAAACTGAGAGAGGTGTAACATTGTGAGGGTGAAAGGAGAATGAGAGAGAAGTCAAAAGAATTTGGTCCCTTTAACCTAGAAAAATGAAGATCTGAGAGAGAATGTAACTGCCCTGAAACTATTGTGGAGATGATAAATATTTGAGCATGAGAAGAGCTAAAGAGCTATGTTCACATAAAACCAAATGGGTATAAACTGTCCAAAGAGCTGTTTAGGATGGAAAATATAACTTTTCTAAACAATGAAAGCTGCTGTTCTAGAGCAAGTTTTGTGGATGTTAACAGCCTTAACAGTTTATGATAGAAGATGATAAATTTCAGATATGGATTGTAAGATGTAGCTGCCTATAGAAGTAAATATCCACACTTGATGACTTAGGAAGTGCATTTCTGTGATATAATTTAACATTTATTTATTTATATTCATTTTTTCTAGTTTCTGGTTTTTTCCTTGAAGTCAAAGCATATAGGGAAAAGAGATAAGAATGTATAGAAGGCAGTCCTGAGACATGTGAATTCTGTTTTAAGAGAGGCACAGGGGTAGATTCTCCTGTATGTTAGGGGTTTACTGAGGTTATTTTTTAAAGCTTTTTTTCTTTGTTAATAAATAAGATTCCTTCTTTAAATAAAAATGTATCAACACAGTATCAAAACATAAATAAACAAAATATGTGAAATAATTAAAATTTTAACAGGCTCGTACCAAATGAATACAATATTCAACCACTTTTATGTCCCATATTTGATCAAGCTAATGACATTTTATCTCTTAAAAACAGTAGCGAAGATGGGACAAAGCCAAAATATTTGAATTTGACTATTCAGATTATAGGAAAAAAATTGGTCTGAGATCCAAACTTTGTGGCTCCAGTTCATTTTTAGGTAGCACTTAAAAGCTACTATGCTCCAGAAGTCCAATTTTTTGTACTCATAAATATTATATTATTCTTATGAATTTAACCATTTTCAATTGTTGTGCAAAGATATTTGTTTTCCAACATAAGTCTTCAAATGAGAATAAAATTTTCAAAAAATCACCGCTTTAATGCAACTATGCTATTTTATATTGGGGAAAATCAAACTATTACCTATATTTAGTTCATACTATGAAACTATTAGATCAAAATTCTCCTTTCATTTACACTCATACAACCACACTGAATTAGTAACTAAGCAGAGTAATACTTAGAGTGGTGCTCAGGGACGTCGTTGCATAAATCCCATTAATGTTAATTCCTAGGCCCAGTGCTGAAAATGTACCCTTAAGTGTCTGGCAGACCAGCGATTCTTATAAAAACTTATAAGCCAATTTCATTTTGAAGTAGTGGTCTAACACAGTGCAAATGCTAAGTTATTAAATATTAATGCTTTAAGAAATAATTTTCAGGCTTTTCATCTAAAAAGTAATTGTTGCCAATATGTCTTCCATTGATTTAGGAATATTTTCTACCTGTTATTTCAGATAGTTGTTAGTTTTTATCTACCTAAGCTTATCTATTCTGTTGATTTAACATACGTTTGGCTTCTTTTCTCAGAATATTTTTTCTTACT
>JMFS01014413.1:0-26734 GCA_000699545.1 Podiceps cristatus | reverse complement strand
ATCTCAACCCATGAGTTTTCCTTTCTCTCCCATTCTTTTCCCCACCCCACTGGGGAGGGAGAGTGAGCAAGCAGCTGCCTGTTATTCGGTTACCGGCTGGGGTTAAACCATAACACCTGTCTATGTGATGTTGACTGTCCTGAATTTTCCCGCTTCAGCACTAACACAACTGAAAACACTTTAACAGGAATAATTTTTTACCAAATGTACAGCTACTGTAGTTGCCATGGAGACATTATAAAACTGTGGTTGGGAGAGGAGGGCAGCAATACCAGTACAAATGATGTGAGAGACAGCCTAAGAGGCAGCACCCGTATTAGACCATAAGCTGCCCTCAGTCCAGGCATGCTGGTCTCTGAAATTCAGCCCAGCATCACACCCTGTAATAAGGATCTCACACTGAACAGCTTGGCAAAGAAGAAGAAAAACAAACAGCATCAACATTAATACCAGCATGTTTGAATCACACTGAGTTTTTCATATTGCTGACAACGAGGCCACATGTACCTGCCAGGCAGAAGCTTCAGGACCCTACAGTTGGGTTTCAGGTAAGGAAGATCCCAAAATGAGCCAGCTTCCATCTTTTTTCTGGTTTCTTTACTTTCTTATTTCCACACCATCAGTTACACTCTTCTGACCTCCATTTTTATTTTAAAAAGAGCACTAGGGACATTAGATGCAATGGCTATAGTTAATTAAACACCTCGGAAACTTACATATATTCCCTTTTCCACTTGGGAAGCTAATGTGGATTCAAGGCAGCATGGAAGACAGCCACTTTCCTTTCACAATCAGGGTGAAATGCACTGCTTGTCTCAGGATGAAAACTCAGAGTCTTCTCACAGTTCAACACTCAGCTATCTCAGAAATCTAGGTAAGGCATATCGTGTGCCCATGGTATGCTCACTGAGCATGAAATCATTCCTGAGGAAGGAAGAATGAAAGATGGCAAAAATGCTCAGGAGACACACAGCTGAATGTTGTGAACATCTTTCACCTTCATTATCATGCAATACGTCTGCTATTTATTTCCAGCTATCAAGCAATATAATAGATAAATATCTTTTTCCTTTATAACCATATAAATATGGTGATGAGCACCCCTCTAAGCTGTGGCTACACTCAGTGAACAGGAAACCAGGATGTATCCATAGGTCCTTTTTCAGCATTGTTCTCTATAACCCTGTGGGGAGGCACCATTTCAACCACTAGTAATCCTATCAGCATAGCAAAAGGTCATCACTCTCCCCTTCTTTGGTTGGACAATTTTTCAGTTCAAGAGTAACATGGATGCTCATACAAGCACAGATGTTTATATAAGCGCCAATTTTAGTGGCTGGGTGAAAGTGCACACAGGAGGATAAAAAGTAGGCACAACAGTCAGCTGTGCCCAGCGTTTGCCTGTAACAACTGACTGTACCCATATAATAGGTAGGTAGAACAGTTTTAAAAATTCACATGGAAATGAGCTGCGAATCACCTGCGTGCCCTATGACACCCTCTGGAATTTCCCCCCTATATGTGCATTAGTCATAAAGTATGCCTGTGTCACATACTTCTCATCCTCCTAGATCTTTCCAGGTGCTAGTACAGCTTTGCCTCCCTTCCTACCACTGCTCAAACCAGGCATTCAGTTCTCAGCCAGCCTTTACAGATAAGAAATAACTTTAATGGGGAAGAAATCAGTTCCTATACACGTATACACCAACAAAAGATATGGACATCAGAAACATCCTGTCTTTCTGTGCTGAGCACACTGACAATTCACAGTGGGAGAATGCAGCACAAAGTTATTCCTTTCCTTAAAATCAATTTATTTAAAAGAAATATTTCAAGTCTTGGACCTCAACAGCCAAGAAAAAGAAAAGACTCCTGTGTAATGGAATTTATCTTGCAGGAATGTGATTATCACAATATTACAATCTATGGGTGTGCAAAAAATTGTTCTGGCTACTCAAAAGGGAGCAGAAGTTACTGTGCATTTTAACTTATTAAAGAAAATTTTGTGGGACTAATTGGGCTCAAGATCAGATGGTTTAATTACATGTGATGATATACTGTGATTTTTTAAAGTTGCTGTGATTCTGCCATGTCAGAATTTGTTACTATGAATTGTAGGTTTATATGTGTGTATGCCCTAAGATGACTGCAAGCACATTTTGCACCAGATGCCATCTAGGGCAAGATACAGAGCCCTAAAGAAGAGGTAACTGTTGGTCTCTGATTTCGACTCTGCTGAAACCCAGCGATGCCAGCCAAGTGATTTGTAAGGATCTCCCCAGCTCTTGGGGCTTCTTCCTCTCTTGAACTTGAGAAAGCTTCTGGCAAATTCCATTTTCAGATGGCACCTCCTGCTATCAGTTAAGCCTGTGTTCCACCAACAGCAGAACCAAACCACCTTAGGAGTTTAGGGCTCCAAGCTCAGTTTTAGCATTGCAGCTGATTTCAAGGAGCTGCAGAGCTTGTGTGCAGTGAAGGTAGTGGGGTTTGGTTCCCCAACTCAGGTACCCTGAGCAGAAGGTCCCATTGCAGTGTCCTGGCCTATTGGTCTCTGCCCCCACCCCTTCACAATGTCAGACAGCTGCTGCAATGACACATTACAGCCAACACAGCCTGCATGCCACTGATAGTTTTTCACGTCTCTGTAGTAGGCTTTGTAGGCAACACTCACTCTGTTTGTGAGATGGAATTGAAGGAAAGACTGAAAAGGAAATGTGAGGTGTTATCAGCTCCCTTCTGTCTTTCAGGATCAGAAAGATCAGATAAGCCAACATTCAGCTTGCACAGACACTGCCTGCAGTGAATAAACTTGAACTGCATTGAATAAACTTGAACTGCATTGAATAAACTACTCTGACATCACAGAGAGGAAGGAGACTATCTGGCGGTGCTGTTCAGTGTGGTTTTCCACAGATGGGAACAATCACTTACACATTCTCACCTATAACAACAGAAAACAGTGGTACACACAGCCCATTTTCCCGCCAGAGAGCAAGGAGTCCACAATGTCTGAACCAGCTCCAAGCCCACTATGCCTCAAGTCACAGCATTTGCCAATGCTTCCCCTAAGCTCCCTAGAATCAAAGCTAACGGCACACTGAGAGTGACAAGGCTTACACATTTGGGGTTGTTATCTTGGATTTTTCCTTTTGATTCATACTCAGAGCTGCTAGCATTTCCCAGTGATGGAGCAGAACTGCTGGTTACCTGATCTGTCAACAGCCGCAGCATGTCTTCTTGTATCAGTCACTGCACTGGGCGAAAAATGATGGTGGAAACCCAAATGCTGCTTTGAATAGTTAGTATTCCTTCAATAGGTACTCTGCTATGCTGAAAAATAATCATGGGAACACAAAGGCTGCCTTGAATAGTTAGTATTGCTGAAGAGCAAATGCAGAGCATTACTCTGCTGGTGGAGAGAAGGTGGAGAGAAGTCACAATAAATCTACATTTTTTTCCTAGACAAAATACAGTGAAAACTATGTTTGCTCTCAAATATTCCACAGCTTACAGTAAGAATCTCTTTCTTCTTCTATGAACATTTATTTTTGTTTTCTTAAGTTTTTTGCTCCCTTTCTTAGTTGGCAACATCCTAATCATCTACACGTGAAATGTTGGCACTACCATTTCTTTTCCTGTTTTTTGGCATTATTTTCCAGGACTGTATTTTCCCATAGCACTGTGTCTAAACATACACATGTTATGTTGTTGATTTGTAGGCCTTTCACTTCCCCCCAGGGTCTGTAAAGAGAAGCACCAAGCTAATCATCTCTTCTTAGCTGTGTTATTGCAAAGACCATATATGTTGATGTCGTTCCATACCATATGACCATCACGCTCAGCATATAAAGCAGGGGGAAGAAGAAGGAAGGGGGGACATTTAGAGAGAAGGTGTTTGTTTTCCCAAGTAACTGTTATGCTTGATGGAGCCCTGTTTTCCTGGAGTTGGCAGAACACCTGCCTGCCCATGGGAAGTGGTGAATGAATCCCTTGTTTTGCTTTGCTTGCATGCACAGCTTTTGCTTTCCCTATTAAACTGTCTTTATCTCAACCCTCAAGTTTTCTCATTCTTACTCTTTGAATTCTGTTCTCCAACCCATCAACAGGGAGTTAGAAGCAGCTGGGTGGTGCTTAGTTGCTGGCTGGGGTTGCGGGGCACCAAAGACAGCTCAGGTTGAGCTGCTGCTGCACTTTCACTGGTTCTTGTTTGGCTCGTCCTCCATTGGTTCAGGTGGTTCCTGCTATAGCAATTCGCATAAAATGCAACTCAAATCCCAAGTTACAACAAGTTAAAGGTGTATCCATTACAGCCTCCACCCCTGGTCCATTTGAGGCAGGTTAATAGGGTTTAACATTGCAATGCACTCCTCCCCTTGCTCCTAGCCTGGCTGACAACAAGGGGTTCCTGCTAGAGTAATTCCCATAACATGTAACTCACATTCCAGGTTGCAACAATTTAAAGGTATTTCCTTTACAATCTACACCGCTGGCCCCTTTGGACCAGACCATAGGGTTTAACATTGCAATGAACTCCAGCTTGGACTTAACATTGCAATAAACTCCAGCGTGGAGTTATCTGTAGACTGTGCCTTAGAGGTGTACCAGCTCCAAGTGGAGCCTTATCTATGAGCCACAGTCTCTCCAGGGTTATACCTGCTATGGCATAGATTTATCCACAGCCATGGTCACTTTGAGATGCACTTGCTCCAGCTTGGCCCTAATCCATGGGCCACAAGTCTTCAAAAATATACATGTTCCAGTGCAGCCTTACCCACAATTCTGAATTCCCTTCAGAATTCAACTTGCTCTGTTGTGGGCTTATCCCTGGCCACATGATTTGAGGTGCTCCAACATGACCTCATGCACAGCCACTGATGCCTCGAGGCGTACCTGCTGCGGCACAGGCATAACCACAGCCACAGATGTTTCCACAGGCACCTGCTGCGATGCGGATGTATTCACAGTCACAGACGCTTGGGGGTGTCCTGTTCCTCTGTGGACTCATCCACAGGACACAGACCCTTTGATTCCACTGGAGTTTCAGCCTGTCCAGCACAGCAGCACAGAGACAGCAGAGATGCCCTGGCCCTCTGCCAGCCCAGGCACATGGCCACAGCTGTTATCAAAATGTTCCCAGGCACGGCAGAGTCAGGCGATCAGCAGTACAGCAGCACAGCAAGCAGCGAAAGCAAAAAGCAGCCACTAACGAGCACTAGACTCTAATGTACAGTGAGGCAAGCAAGGCCCATGGCAAGCACAGAAAGCTGTCAATTAATAGCTAGACAGCAACAACAGCTATAAATTCAGTCTAGCACATTCCAGTCAAACTTGTTGTTATCTCAAACCCTTCAAGCCCCCTGTTGGGCAGCAAAAAGTTCTGTCATGGTTTAACCCCTGCCAGCAACTAAGCACCACACAGCCACTCACTCACTCCTCCCTGGTGGGATGGTGGAGAGTATCAGAAGAGTAAAAATGAGAAAACATGGTTTGAGATAAAAGCAAAAGCTGCATATGCAAGCAAAGCAAAACCGGGGATTCATTCACTGCTTCCCACAGGCAGGCAGGTGTTCAGCCATCTCCAGGAAAGCAGGGATCCATCACACTTAACAGTTACTTGGGAAGACAAACGCCATCTCGTCCCCCACTTCCTTCTTCTTCCCCCAGCTTCATATGGTATAGAATACCCCTTTGGTCAGTTGGGATCAGCTGACTCAGATGTGTCCCCTCCCAACTGCATGTGCACCCCCAGCCTCCTCAACTTTTTCCTTTCAACTACCCTACTGGCCTATTCTGAAGGATCTTGCTAACGTTTTGTTTCCTTCTCCTGCTGTTGTGCAAGTCTTCAGTTGCTGATTCTAATGTGGAACCTGGTGTGGTGTCTTCTCTCCCTGGGAGAAAAATTGCAATGAACAAGCAAGAACATAGGACACTTTTAGTTAGAGAAGCAGATTCCTGTAGAACTGATGCAACTTTTCTCCAGAACTCATGCCTTTTGTTCGCCTCAGCTCTGCCTTAAAGCTCTCATTAGAATTGCTGTAGCAATAAGGCTACAGCAATCAGATTGCATATGGCCCCCAAGAGACACACAACTATCATCACAGTCATTGCTACAATGCCGCGTGTGAGACTGAAGCAATGCAGGCTCTCCACCTCTGCCACATGCGACTGCAGCAGTCTGCTGTGATGCAGAACCCAAGTGGCTGCAGATGAACAGAAAGGATCCCATATATTTCCAAAGGCTCAAAATTATCATCTTTCAAGCATTCAGTGACCGTATACCAAGTTGGTACATGACAATACTTTGTGATATGTAGAAAGACCGACAGGGACAGAGAAAAGGGATGCTTGCGAGGATGATGACTTTCTGTTTGAGGCAATGCAAAAGAAGAGAAGAAAAACAAGCCTCTCAAACTATTTTAAAGGCAAAAAACTTGAGATCAATGCTTCCAGGGCTTGTTGTTTTTGTTTTGTTTTGTTTTGTTTTTTCTTTAATATGGTGAGTCTCATTCATTTCTTGCTTTTAGGAATCAGTAAAGATGGCACTGAAAAAGACTTGGTCATGAAACTTAACATTCTGGTTCCTTTTCTGCCACTGATCTTTCACATGACCTGCAGCAAATAATTCTAAATTTGCCTTTTTCTGTACTCAGGACAGTCTGACCACTTTCACAGATAATAACTAACTTCAAGATAGGGGTCCTCCAAAAGTTTGAAGATGTTCCTCTGTAATGCAGTAACGACCAATATTATGATGGTGAAGTCACACTTAACCAATCTGATAGCCTTCTACAAGGTGACTGGCTCAGTGGATGAGAGTACATCTTGTTTATTGTTGACTTTAGTTAAACACTTTTGACACACTCCTGTAACAACCATGTAGACAACCTATTGAAGTTCAGGTCAGACAAAGGGACAGTGAGGTGTACTGAAAACCAGCTGAACTGCTAGGCTTAAAGAGTTGTGGTCAGCATCAGAAAGTTCAGCTGCAGGCCAGTCACTAGCAATCTGCCCCAGGGGTGGATACTGGGGGCAATACTATTTAATATCTTTGTCAATGCCCTGAACGATGGGACAAAGGGTATCTTCAGCAAGTTTGCAGATGCCACAAAACTGGAAGGAGTGGTTGCTAGACCCACTGGGTGGTTTAGGTATCCGGAGGGACCTGAACAGGCTGGAAAAAATGGGCTGACTGAAATCTCATGAAGTTTGATACAAGAAAATGCCAAACCCTGCACCTGGTGAGGAATTAGCCCATGCACCAGCAGATGCTGGGTGCTAACTAGTTGGAAAGGAGCTCTGCAGAGAAGGTGCTGAAGGGTCCTTGTGGACAATGTCAGGCCATGAGTCAGCCTGTGTCCTTGCAGTAAAGAAGGCCAACAGCCTCCTGTGCTGCATTAGAAAGGTTTCAGGAGGTGAAAGGAGGTGATACTTCCCCACTGCTCAGCACTGGTGAGACACATCTGTGTTCTGGGTCCAGTTCTGGGCTCCCCAGTACAAGGGAGACATGAAGTATCCCTTAAATGGCCATAAAGAAGGCCATGAAGATGGATTAAGGAACCAGACCACCTCTCATACAAGGAGAGGCTGAGAGACCTGTGACTCTTCAGCCTAGGCGAGAGAAAGCTGAAGGGTCTTCATTTACTTGTATAAACATCTGATGGAAGGGTGTAGAGAAGACAGAGGCAAACTCTTCTCAGTGATGCCCAGCAAAAGGGCAAAGGGCAATGGGCTCAAGCTGAATTTCAGGAAATTCCACCTAAACACCAAAAACCACTTTGATGTAGTGGGGTTGGTCATGCAGTGGACCAGGCTGCCCAGTGAGGTTGTGAAGTCACCATCCTTGGAGAATCTCAAAACCTGACTGGACAATGACCCAAGTAATCTGCTGTGGTTAAACCTTCTCTGAGCAGGGTGGGTGGTCTAGATGATCTTAAGAGATCCCTTCCAACCTCAACTATTCTGTGATTCGCCACACAAGATAGTGGCACAGATGTCCTCCAACGGCTAGTCAGTGGTAAGTTTTCTCAAAATTTGTAACAGAAAACTTACAGAAGAAAAATCTTTTTTTTGCTGCTGTTGGAATAGCTATTCTGGTCTGCAGTTTGGTTGGGTTTTTTTCAGATGATTAAAACCTGACAAAATAAGGGTTTTTTGTCAATGATGAAACAAAAATTGCTGGACCTCTGAGAGCTAGTACAACTACATTATTTCTATCACAGATATGCACGTATCTTGCACGGGCCCCTGTATTCTCCTGCTGTTGCTTGCAGAGCCTGGCTCATCTACATGACCGTGACACTGCCAACTCCAGCTGCCAGGGACTTAGGATGACTCTGCCCTTTGGTCATGAAAAGCGCCCATGTGTTTTCCCCACTACATAGAACTTGCATGATTTAGCTCTACTTTTGAGACTAAGACAAAAGACGGTGCTAAGAGGGTTGTTTCTGTGGATTCAGGTACACCAGTGCTAAAATAGGTCTTTAATCTCTTCCAGTATATTTTTCAATATGATTTCAAAAAACACTATCCAGTTTAATGGCTCCTCAAGACAAATCTCTCTCAGCACACCTGTTCCTGTTAGGATGTGGCTGGCAAGAGGTATCCCACACAGATTAAAAACAGTTATCGTCCTTTTCCAATTGGGAGAATACCTAGAAATCAAGGTACTGGAGGAAAGGCATTTCCAGCTGTGGCTCACCTCTTAAGCTAGACCATATCAGTAGGATCTCATGGAAGAGATGAAAGAATTGAGGTGAGCTGAGATGATAGTCCATTTTCTTTCTTTTGTGTTCTCTTGCTTAATCAGCCAAAATTTAGAGACACTAATTCTACACTGAACTATGGGTATTGAAAGCATTTCAGTCATGCCTGCAAGAATAGCTCTAAATTAACCCGAGAGAGGAAACAGTACTCTGTTCCTACATGGATTTTTTATTTATTATTACTACATGGCTGGCATTGGCTTTGGCATTACAACAAAAAAATAAAATATTCCACATTGCTATTGTCATATTTTCAAGGAACAAATGCCTATTGTAATCCCTGCCCTCTGCAGTGAAGAAAAGGGTAATGATGTAATACATTCTCTTTCATCCTCCGATACAGCAGAAACTTGGATTATGACAGCCAGCTTATGATTTCCAGGCCTGTTGCATTTGCAGCTCCAGGTAGCTCTGTGCAGAAATAAAAGGAAGAAATTATTTTTTTCTTGTCTTTTTTTTTTTTTTTTTTTTTTTTTAAGCACATTAAATGAGATTTCAGCTATGTAACATCCCAAACATACTCATCTGCTGCTGAGGCACACAGCTGTTTCAGTTACATAAGTAGAGCTTCTTGTCAGTTATTTCGATGAGAGGGCTTAGAATATATTTTACGCTTCAGTTTATTCTGATCATAGCAAAAGTTCAGACCAAAAGGTACCTGCATTTGTATAATGGTCTGCACAAATTTGTTTGCTTCAGCCCTAGTCCAGAAGACAGGATAAGCAAAAGCAGCTTACCATTCCATGAGCAAAATGAAGACCTAGGTAGTCAAGGCTGTCACAACCTTTTCTACTGAGGTTTACTAAGGTTTTTCTATAGATACAGGAGGTAGAACACAATATTAAGGGCAAGACATCTTCCCTGACACTAGGAGGCTGGGTCTGCAAAAACACTGGTAACAAAGCAGAAGAAAATTCTTCAGATGAATTAACAGATGTGATGTATAAAATTCCTTACAATTATTAGATTACAGTGTGAAGATGAGCATGTTATCAGAGATCCCTTTTTCAAAAGCTAAACACTGCTGGTTAACACTATCATAATGTTTTGAGTGTAAATAAGGAATCTGGTCATTCAGCTGCCCCCTCTAAGTGAATATTCTACCACGGGGGCTGCAGTTGTTTCAGATTTCCTATTTACACCAAGTGGAATTGATGCCAGACAGTATGTTTGCTTGTACAGCTGAGCTGAGTTTACAGCCTTTCTCACTTTTATGAACCCGAAGAGCTATCTGGCTTGTGTGCTTCATCCACTTGAAATATAACCAGGGTACAGCATGGAGAGGAAAACTGTTGCTGAAGTCAGAAATGGTTAGATTTTCATCGGTTCATTTCAGTAAAACAAATAGTGTTCCCAGACTGTTTTCAATGGACTGCTGTCAGCTCTTTAAAAACATTTATTCAGTTACAGAATCACAGTATCACAGAATGACAGGGGTCAGAAGGGACCTCTGGAGATCATCTAGACCAACCCCCCTGCCAGAGCAGGGTCACCCAGAGCACAGGAACGCGCCCAGGTGGGGTTTGAGCATCTCCAGAACAGGAGACCCCACGGCCTCTCTGGGCAGCCTGTGCTGTGCTCTGGCACCCTCACGGGAAAGGAGTTTTAACTCATGTTCAGACGGAACTTCCTGTGTTCCAGTTTGTGCCCGTTGGCCCTTGTCCTGTCGCTGGGCACCACAGAAAAGAGTTTAGCTCCATCCTCTTAACACCCGCCCTTGGGGTATTTCTAAGCATTGATGGGGTCCTCTCTCAGTCTTCTCTCCCTCAGGCTATGCAGCCCCAGCTCCCTCAGCCTTTCCCCAGAGGAGAGAAGCTCCAGTCCCCTCATCGTCTTTGTAGCCCTCCCCTGGACTCTCTCCAGTCGTTCCTCATCCTTCTTGAACTGGGGAGCCCAGAACTGGACACAGCACTGCAGATGGGGCCTCACCAGGGCAGAGTAGAGAGGGAGGAGAACTTCCCTCGACCTGCTGGCCACACTCTTCTTAATGTACCCCAGGATATCATTGGCCTTCTCAGCAACCAGGGCACATGGCTGGCTCATGGTTAATTTGTCATCCACAGGGCCTTGTCTGCAGAGCTGCTTTCCAGCAGGTCAGCCCCTGACCTGTACTGGTGCATGGGATTATTCCTCCCCAGGTGCAGGACCCTGCACTTGCCTGTGTTGAACCTAATGAGGTTCCTCTCCACCCAACACTCCAGCCTGTCCAGGTCTCGCTGAATGGCAGCACAGCCTTCTGTGTATCAGCCAGTCCTCCCAATTTCATACCATCATCAAACTTGCTGAGGGGACACTCTGTCCCTTCTTCCAGGTCATTGATGAATAAATTGAACAAGACTGGGCCCAGTACTGACCCCTGGGGACGCCACTAGCTACAGGCCTCCAACTAGACTCTGCACCACTGATCACAGTCCTCTGAGTTCTGCCGTTCAGCCAGTTCTCAATCCACCTCACCGTCCACTTGTCTAACCCACGCTTCCTGAGTTTACCTAGGAGGATGTTATGGGAGACAGTGTCAAAAGCCTTGCTGAAGTCAAGGTAAAGGACACCCCCCACTCTGTCCTCATCCCCCCAGCCAGTCATGCCATCATAGAAGGCTATCAGATTGGTCAAGCATGATTTCCCCTTGGTGAATCCATGTCGTCTACTCCTGATCACCTTATTTTCTTCTACATGCTTTGCTTCTACATGCTCCTCTTCTACATGCTCCACAATGGGCTGGTCCATCACCTTTCCAGGGATGAAAGTGCAGCTTATTATGCAATAAGTCATGATTATTACTAAGTGTAATGCTGATAGCTGGGTAGCTAAAATTAATGCAATGTCTTTTTATAAATTGCTGAATTTCTGCATCTCCTGTCATACAACTACTTTTTCAGAAAGACTTGTATTACAGGAAAAAGCTCATCAAACAATGGAACTGTCAGGACTTTCAGCATGAGTCCTGAGGAGTGGTCCAGAGATCACAAGGCTGAACTCCGACCTCTTGAATTTTTAATCTTACTTTAAGAAGTAATAATAATCATTTTTTAAATAAGGTAACTGGAAAATAAACATCACACTTTCTTTTATAAGGATAATATCAATATGCTCTGAACTGTAATGTCTTGACTTTTAACATACTATGCCTAGATTAAATTTTTTATTGAAGAATATCAGCTTCTTAAAAGAGCAATTATATTCAAAAGAGATTATAAAAACACTGCTACTTATTAAATCCCAATTTTAACACAGTAGACCAACACTGCAATTTTTTACTCTAATATTTTCTTCACCACAGTTCCATTGAAATCCCATAAGTCATCCTGTGGAAACTGTAAGCTGCAGGTAAATCAGAACTGGCATAACCAGTATGAGAAACAGAACTCTGTCTGTAGCTAACAGACAGAGTGGTAGCAAGCAGCCTCACAAGGTCTGATGCAGCTCATGGCAAAGTCATGCTAATCCTACCCATGTCTCGCTCTGACTCTTAGAGTCTTGCCAGTTGGTAGGTAATTTTTTCACTCTAGTCTAGTAGTTTCAAAATGCCTAACCAGTTTCTCTCCTTTCCCAAGGCACAGCAGATGTATGAGTAAATGCTACTAAGAATTGCACTCATTTGCCAATGTCTGGGTATCAGCCACGTTAATGTGCTTCACCTTAGGAGTTTTGAGTTATTTAATTCAATATTTGAACGTGACAAGTCTGGGATACAGGATTTCAGCATCTGAACAGTGCATAGCATCACAGAAAAGCATAACATACCATTTCCCCTTGAAGTACAAAAGGAAATTGTATAGGCAGAACACAGATTACCTGAGACTGGTAATTAACAGAAAGATCCAAAAGCAGTCTTCAGTTATGACAGATGTCAAAGACTAGGTTTCACTGCACATCACTGCAACTGGAAAAATATGTTTACGTAGACTGTATGTGATGAGAAAACAAGAAGTAAATAAAATGGCACTTGCTTTTGGCTTATAGCTAAACTTTAGTTATTTGGCATAGGTCATTTCAAGGGTTATTGCTGCATGATAATTATACTTTCCACATGCAAAAGAGGATGTCCAATTAATTGCTGGATTGTACTATCTAGGGTATTAGAGGTAACGGTTTTGATTTGCAGATGCACGTGGGCTGGGTGAGCAGCAGATGATGACTGAGGGAAGCCTTGCCTCCTGCCAGGAAGAGAGGGTAGGCAGCATTAATATGGGGCAAAAATGTTGCAGAGTGAAGGTGGTACATGCTGGACTTTAGTATAGACATCTCCAATATGTCTAGAGAGACTCATTCTGAATAGCCATCTGGAAAAGCATAGGTTTGCAGGTGATTTTTGTAGGAAAAGATGGTCAGAGATAATTAAAGGTATGATGGCTCACCATGCCTGGCCATTTCCACATGTCATTGGATGGTATCTGATGCATTCTCTCAATGGCAGCAGCACCATACACTACCAATTCTATTAAACATGTATGGACAGAAATTCATGCAGCACCATGTATTTTGCAGGTTACCACTGTCTTGTAGCTGTGCCAAAGAAAGCACTACACTCACATTAAAGAAAATAACATGCAGTGCACTCATTTATAGAAACACTTTCAGCCAACAGAATCTGCAAATGGCAATGATGTAACTTCACAAGTCACCTTTAAGAGAGAGAAGATTTCGGGGGGGGGAAGTCTAAGAGCTAAATTAACAAGGATTTTTAAATGATCAAAAGCCTTTCTGAAAATCCTCAAGTTTCATCAATAAGCTTCTGCTTATTTTTAACACAAGCTGTATTTATATAAAGTAAGAAAGCATTCATAAGGTCATATAATTTCACCACACTTTATCTGTATTTTATAGAGCACATTGCATATTTCTGCTTTTCATTTTCACTTTCTAAAACAGATCAACACAAATCAAGAAGCTGAAAGATAGCTCTCTGCTTTGCCAGAAGATGTATTATTGTGTTCTCTCTGAGATTCAGTTCAGGATTAACTGGATAAAATGTTCATCCCCTGCTCACCAAAGGATCAGACTTGGTGATTTAATAACTTCTTCTGTGTCTACAAATGGACTGACAAACCATTCAGCTACCTTCCAAGAGCTCTACTGAGCAGAGGGCACAAATTGAAATACTGAGAGTCATTTCTAGACACCTCATAGTGTTGCCATGTTGAAGAAGTAAGAATCACTTTAAACTTGTGAAATGTTGTCTATCTGTGCTGCAGCCACAATCACCTGGAAAGTCATCTGCGAAGTAGCTTACTGCATAAAAAATAAAAATCTTTAATACTGACAAAAAGACTCTGTCCAAACACTTTTCATTAATACCCTTGGAATAAAAGAAAATTATTTGTTACACAGGCCTCAGATGTTTTAAGGCCAGGGTAACATTATCATCTTTGCATTGCAGATCAAAGACTGAAGAAGTATGGCTTAACATGGATGTTTTAAACCACAACTTGTGGTACATTGTCTGCAAGATACTTAGGATAAGAACACAAAAGAAACAATGGTCATTTTTATTTATTCATTTAAAAAAAAAAAACCTATCAAACTTTAAAGAATAGGTTTTATGATTAAAAAAAAAGTTCAAAGAATACTGCCTCTCACTTCCAAATTTTGATCTACGTTTTGATTACTGTTTGATTATAACATCCACTTGGCCTGCTGAGTCCATACTTTACACTCATCATAAGGTAGTAACTCAATGAATAATAACCCCAAAGATCTCTTAACTGACAAGGTAAACAGTCTTTCAAGCCCATCTTTAAAGCATTTACAGTAGCAGGCTCTGCTTACTAACCTTGATTTATCATATTCTGTTTCCTAGCATGAAATATAAACTATTCAGACTGTTCCCACATTTCAATGCATATTTATGGGTATCTTTGCAAATGGAAGAAGTCTATCAGGGAACGGACTTTTCAGAAGGCAGGGAGTTCATGAGTCAAGTATTGAGAGAACTGCTTATAGAAGGCACTCTTCACACTCCGATCTGGTGCAGGTACTCTGAGGGTGTAAGTCCCTGGCTTTGCTCCTTGTTGTCACTGCTGCCTGTCTACGTGATCTTCAGTCTGCTGTTTTTAAGACACATTAGCTATGTAAAGCTTTGTTTTCAGATATGCTGAAAATTTACTACAGCAACCAAAGTCAAACAGTCTCTGAGTTCATGAATAGTATTGGAAGACCTAGCTCTAACACAATATTACACCTTACAGAGTTGCTTGCACCTGTTTAAACTGAAGAAATTAAACCTATGCCTTGAGCTGAACAGTACCTTGTACTCTATCCAAAAGTGATGGAAAGCCATGAAAATGCTGTAATTAGTTTCTCTAACAACAAATTTTTTTTGAGGACAACAGTTCTAGTAAAACCACCAAAACTATTCAGAGAGGTTTTCTTAATCGTACGATTCCATGTGTTTTCTGTGGTATCTAGGTGAGTTTTTCACAGGCTTTTGAATTTCTGTTGTGGGCTGGGTGTGACGATTGCCAAGCAACTGTCTAACTAACTGTATCGTATGCTCCTTAGTGTGCAATGATTTCAGAAGGCACGATGGTCTCAGCTACATCTCGTTACTTGGCTATAAAACAGTCCCAAGGATGAATTTGTTAGTCCTGGATTATATATGTATCAATGCAAAAACACTGACCTAACATGGTTAGTTCTTATTTCTACATGCAATTCTGTCATGACACAACATGATAAACCATAGAAGTTATGTACCTGTTTTCCTCTGGGTCTTTGCACTCTTGGTGTCTGAAAGATGCTTCACTTCCCTGTGGCCTTATTGAGTATCACAGCCTTTCTGGCAGTATGGGAACATAAAACATGCCACACCAGATTATGGTAGCCTTCTGCTTATAGTAAAAATGTCTTGCAGCGATTTTTCTTTCTCTTTTTATGCTGCTTCTTGGTGACCAAGAATTCTTGGTGACACTGTTAAAACCATAAAGGTTCTAGTAAAATAAACTACATACATAATAAATTTTTAAAAAGTATTACGTAGAACTTGAGCAAGTTCTACCAACATGTCTGCAGCATACAAGTCAGCTGACATGAAATGTGTTATCTGATGAAACAGCGGAGTAAACTAGACTAGCTAAGAACCTTACGCATTATCAGGGTCTGATGCAGGGTCTACATTGTGTCTTTTTGCCAGTCCTAAGGAAAAAGAGCTCAAATGATCATGCCATCTGTGTAAAAACTCTGCCTTACTTCCTGTACAAGTAACATTGGAAAGAGGAATCATCTGTGAAAAAGTGGAGTTTCTGGGACACTGCACAGGAAAAAAGAAAGCTGCCGAAAGATGACATCTCTACCTGTGGCCATGGAGAGACCTGTGAAGGCTGGTTGAGTGTGGGGAACTCCCAGAGGGATGAAGGAAACGCAAAAGGGAAGACTTCAACTGCAACTCATTGCTTAAATCAGACTCATCAGACACAAGAGAGGCTTTCTGCAGGATAAATCCACTATTGCATCAGCTGCGGCAGCCTCCAGCTAAGCTTTTGTATGGATGATTGACAAATGCTTTTCCGGATTGTCAACTACAGGTGGCCAGATCCATAAATGCTCCTAATATTCATTTAGTAATGTAAACTACTGACAAAAGAAAGTTGAACTTCTCTTGAAACCTCTTCTCCCCTCATGCCCTGTAACCTCCACCTCCATAGCTGTTTCATGACTCCTAAGCCACCCATGAAGCATCTCTTTAGATCTTAGCCACTAACACTAGAAACGTTTGCTTTTAGCTCTGAAACAAGAATTGTCTCTGAACACATGGGATTTAAGTCAGGACACACAATTCCCATATCTTGTGTCAACAGCTCCTTCACTGTTTTGAAAAAAACTCAAATCTTTAGAAGTTAGATTTTGATTAATATTTTATATTCAGGATCCCCATCTCCTCCCATTCTCCTGAACTAGACATGCAAAATATTCATAAATCAACAAAGGTGAACACATCCCTCAAGAAGTTTTACTACCAAACAAAAAAAAAAAAAAAAAAAAAAAAAAACAAAAAACAAAAAACCAAACAAAAACCAAACAACCAAACCAAACCAAACAAAGTAAAGTCTTGAAAAGGCAAATGAACTCTACCTTTCTTTGGGGAAAAAAACAACTCTTCAGATGTCTGGATTTTCTCCGTTTCCATTAAATACAAGGTAGCTGAGAATAAGTCAAGGGAGATTTAAAACCTGAGCAATGTTATCCACTGTGCAGATGTCTATTTTATCTGATTATTTGCATTATGATCCATAGCAAACGAGATTCCTTTGCCTTTAAAACCAGAAAATATAATAGATGTGAAGCTAGATGCTGAACACAACTAATAACCCAGTTCAGGTGCATCTAATGGCGAACATTGCCAAGAACTTGAGAACTTTGGCATTTGGTTTTACAGGAGTGAGGGCCTGACCCATGCAAACTGATCGGCCAGTCCTTCAGCAGAGGTGGGGGCCCACTGGCTCCTAGACACAAGAGTGGTCTGTGACAGCCACTTTTCATTAGTAAGCTTTGTGTATTTCACTGCCTTTCACAGAGCTCTTTCAATACAGGAAAGCAGAAACCAAGTAGGTGGAAAGTTTTTCCTGTTTGTTTTACTCCATCTTGTTCACTAACTACAACGGGAAAATAAAGACAGACTCACTTTCTCTTCGTTTCCTCCTTTTAGTCTTATTCCCCGCTCCGCAAATTAGTCAACAAGCCATTCCTGTGCATTGTTAATGGTTGAGGATAATAACCACCTTGGCTAGGGAGTAAAAAGAAAGACTGCATGTCCTGAAGTCTGGTGTTCATCAGCCAATAAACTTCCTGTAAAAACTAGTTAATCCTTATTTGCCCGCTGTGTAGTTTCCTTTGCCTTCCTCTCAAGGATTTTCAGTGGCTCCTGTGAGAAAATAGGCATTGGGCTATAAACACTTCAGCCTGACGTGTTTCAGTATAATAAGCAGTTAAAATAAGCAGTAGTATAATAATTAAATACACCTCACGGTCTCACATATTAAACCTCCTAGTCCCCTCTAAGCAAGAAATGGGAGACTTACATTATTTTTAAGAGATTGTGGTGAAAATTAACATATAACCAAGCAAAATATAATGGATGTTTACACGTATATATACACAAAAAACCCCTGTAGCACTATCTTGCTTTCAAGATATTCATGGGGCAGCAGCAACTGGCAACATTCAAGTGGTTGTTTTGCTTATTTTAGCATTTATATGCCAGAGTCTCAGTGCAGGCCTGAATCTTATTAGCATAAAGGCGCTACATGACGATCAAAAAACACAAAGATGTTTCGAAGATTGCAGAGGCTGGAAGAAAGGGTTTAATTGAATGAACCACAATGTTCCATTAGTTTGAAGAGAAACATAAACAAACTGCAGGCTTCTAGGTATCTAATTCCATTTTAGGAAACCTAAGACCGTGAACTCTCACTTGCTCTAAAGGGAATAACACAGGAACATAAGACAATTGCTGGCATAGAATTACTCACGCTATTGAAACTGCCTATAAGTAGATTAATGTGGTTTGTGCCATTAACTTCAAACATCCTGATTCTCCATCTCTCACAGCGTTGATACAATATCCATAGCAAGATTGCCCAGTAAAACAAAGCTAGAGGACAATAAAGAACATAATCAGCTGAGGTAACTTTCTTTTTTGCCCTGTATATTTATGCATCATTTGTTTTTAAAATAAAATTTCACTCAACCAACCATCTGCCTAATTTCCTATTGCAATTATTTTTTATTGCTCTTTGAAAGACTGTGGACATATTTCTTAGCCACTAGTAAATTTCTACACCCTTGCCAAAGTCAGTGGCAGCCTAGGAGAGACCTTTCTTCCCCTACCAAACCATTGCATCACATCTAATTGGAGTCTATATCTCCTTTCATTTTTTTACCCAGGCTCAAATTTTGACCCAGCGTTTGATGTACGTAACAGCATGGAGGAAACACAGAGCCTGCAGTGGGTCAGCAAGGTGGGGAGAGCAGGGAGGGAGAATGAGATAAGCATGGGACCACTCCTCAAGTTACAGATGGGGTTACAAGGGCAGCCAGGGCAAAGTGAGAGGATTGCTGTTCGCGGCTGCACGCCTGAGGACACCGAGGCATGGGACGGGAAGGTGACACTCATTCTCCAAACAGCTCTTTGGACACTTGCTGCCAGGGTTCGGACACGCATGGCTGCGGGTTCTCTGGCACGGGCAAAGCACCTCTACACAGATGAGAGAGCAGGCTGGAGGCCAGAGCTATCCAAGAACAAAGTCTCTTCAAAGTCTGAGCAACCTTCAGATCTGCATGCAAGTACCATTAGCAGTGTCAAGAGAGGGTGGTGGCATCTGTTTTGCAGAAACTCACTATGTGGGACGCTGCAACATGGTATTTTCAGACTCCTTTAGGCAAGTAATTCTCTTAAACACCAATTTTAAAAAGCAGTAAGCTGAAAATAGAAGTCTTACTGTTAATTTCGTGTCCACAGCTCACTGCTGCTGAGGGAGCATTGCAAATGCCAGGCTGACCTAGAAAACCACACATCCTGTTCCACCACGCTGTTACTCTGCTCCTTGACAGCTTTCATCCTGGTCTTTGAACCAGGAACAAGTCATAACAGTAAAGGCAAAAATCAAAGGAAAAGGGAAGAGAAAGGAATCAAGACAGGGGGGTGGGGGGTGGAAGCATAGTGGAAGAAAGGGCTTTCTTAACTTTTTAAAAAGCCAGTACATGATTAATGTTTCAAAGAAATTTTAATGAAAGACAAAAGTCTTGAAACTACTTAATATTCCAAATCAGTAACAGGCTCATGTTTGCACATGCATCCGTAAAAACGGTATACACACGAGCTCTCACAAAGACATTTAAATATGATTTAATTGTTCCTTTTTTCTCCAGCCTCCCCACCTCATCCCCCCCCTCCCCCCTTTCTTTTTTTAACTACTGAAACTATCTCCTTTAATTGCATGCTAAGGCCTGAGAGAGTTTAGTGGCACTTGAAAACATTGCCCAAATAAGCAAAACAATTAGATTAATTGGCACCAGAGGTACTGTGTGCTTTTGGATAGTACATAGATGGAAAAAAAAAAAAACAAAAAACAAAAAACTCAACGTTTAGTAGTTCTAAAGCCGTGTGTGTAAAGCTTTGTTTTCTCTAAGGATTGTGTCTATGTGTCATGTTGCTATTGATTTTCACAGAAGAGAAATTGGATGTACACATCCTGTTACAATGTGCATCCACAAAATATCTGCCAGATCCAGAATACAGATTCTGAAAAATACTTATTACTTCCCATTTTCAGTCACAAAGGACTCAGAAAACATACTGTGCATGCTTCTGGAGAATAGGGGGTAGAGGAGAGGCACACAAAACAATCCCCCAAATAATTAGCAGGTGATTAATATTCATATTTCAGCAGTGCCATAAGTAAATAAATGTTTAGGCTCACACACAGGTTCCAGATTCCAAAAGTTCTCTTTTGGCTTTTTCAGTCTTTTTTTTTTTTTTTTTTTTTTTCTTTAGTCCTCACTTTGCAATAATCTAGGGAATTTCAGTAGGAATTTTCTTTTGGAGTTGGCAACATAAGATCTTCAGAGGTTCTCAACATTTCACAGCACCACATGCCTTCCACATTCCTATGTTGCTAATTAGGAGCCCAGACTGCATCTTATGCAAGTCGCACCAGGCAGCTGCAGGTGCTCTAAAGGCTTCTGCAGTTGCAATAAGTGGCTGGGCGTCATGGGATGAAACAGCTAGCCCAACAGCTGCTGCAGTTGGTAGCATATTTGAGAAGTTACGTAACTCTTTTGAGCACACCTAATACCTCGGAATTCACTCTATTTAACCGAGAAGCAATAAAAGAAAGAACTGACTGATGGTAAAATAATAATAAAACCATCTTCAGAAGTCCTCTGTGAGGTAAAGGAATATTGCCATTTTACCATACTAAAAGTAGTACTGAAAAACCAAAAGTCTGATGACAGGCAGAGAGAACAACTTTGTGGCAGTAGCGTTATGGTCCAACAATCCTTCCTACCCAGTGCTCCTGTGCATAAATTCCTGTCTCTTCACCAGACTTGTAGTGAGCTGGGAACATACTGTCAGCTCAGCAGGATTGGTAACTTGGTGGTAAGCAGTTACCAAGGATAGAGTAGTACAGTCCTAAGGTTTCAAAATCCTTTTAAAAATTTAACCTAAGTTGGCTGCATAAATGATCCATGATTTTGGTCCCATACAGCAGCATAAGGGAAAGGGGAAAAAAAACCTTCCCATGATAGCAATTTTTTTGCTATAGCACAGGTTTGTAGCATTCAGTTTGTAGTAACTGAATGATGAGATCACTGATTATGGACACTGCACACTTCAAAACTCAGGCAGTTCTCCTATTTTGATGAGGACTTGCAATGAGATATGAGAACAGGCTAATACCCATGTACAAAAAAAAAAAAAAAAAAAAAAAAGAAGATTATTTTGATCACCTGTGAGATAATCCTTCCCAAGATGTCAGGAGAGATGAACTGAATTTCTTCATGATAGGATCACTAACTATCCTCAGCTTTCAGTCTCAGATGTTAAACTATTTACCTTGCAGACCTTTTCAATGAATGCACTTTTGCATTCACCCTTCCATGCCAAGGTCTGTGAAGGTGTGGCACTGTCTGGAATCAAACCTGGGCTGTCTAGCCAACGAACAATGAGCTAATGGAGTCTCATTGAAAGATAACAGTATTTGATTCTGTTTCAATCATTTCATCTATTTGTTTCCAAAAGCACAGTGCACAGATTGAATAGGTTGGTGTAGCTAACTTTCCCTGGTACAATAGTGCTTTTGAATCTGGCACATTGCCTACAAATGCAACGCAATTGCTCCTGGGCTTCTCAGGGTTTTTGTTGTTGTTGTTGTTGTTTTTACTAGCTGAATGATATCTTATTTAGATGGTAAACTTCACCATGTTCAGACACCTGTGAAGTGTGTGTCTATTCACAGTGCTGTGTAAGCAATACTTTGATCTCTAAAGTATTATAAAAGTGATTTACAGGGAGTGACAATAAGTGATTTAGTAACTGTTTCAGTTAAGGCTGTAGGGTATGTAGTAAACATCTTGCCTGCAAAACTAATTTCAGCTACTGTGGCTTTCTGCAGATCCATAAAAACTCATGTGCTTAGTTACTTAAATTTAGAGATGAAACAAATTCTCCTGAAAGCTTCAGATGCTGTAAAGAGACCATACTATTAACCATTAATTTAACCATTAAAAAACTGTTAAGTTTTAATTAAGATATTTATTTCTATGCAATCAACAGTTAATGCTTTCATCAACAGTCAGAAAATACGACCCCAAAATCTTAAGTGTTCTCTAACAAAGGATAGTGGTTAGGCTTTTTGTGATAAGTTGAACAAAAAGCCAAACACCCCAAGCTTTTAGGCAAAAGCAGCAGACAAAACACTTAAATAATTTTTTTCAAGTGTATTACAGTTTCAGAGTAGTGTTGCAAATCCTGTATGCAGGCTGTGCAGAAAGTGAAGCAAATTGAATGGGTTCTCTGTGTACTCTCACCATGATACACAAAGAATAAACACTGACATACTTCAGTTGACTTCTTTACTCTTTACTCAGTTTCACAGTTTATCAAACCTCTCTGGGGACTGTTCTGAAGATTATGTATCAAATATATAGAGACCTATTGCTGTATCTTTGTTGCTTGAGGTCAGAGCTCATGGTTCAATATTGTTACATACTCAGGCAACTTACATTCAATAGGAGGCATACGGGTGTTATTCTATAGGCCCCACACTATGATACATGATTTGGGCAATACAGGATGATACCCACTACAATGGCAAATATATAAAATACTTACGCATGTGAAGAACAAAACAGTAAAAGCTTTAGTGACTGTGGGAGCCTTTTGAAAACTGATGTGAACAACTCTGACATACTGTGGAAAACGTTACCATGTTGTTTTGGCAAAAATCTTCAATCTTGTTATTCCTGTGCACCTCCAGAGACAGCAGAACAGTGAGGTATGATTTTCTTTCACCACAGAAAACAGAATGCAAAAGCTAATATTCAATGCAGAATATGTTAGACTGGGTAAAAAGAAATTAATTCTCTCTCGTTTCAGCATTTGGGGTTGAAATACAAGGTAGGATGATCTGAGTGATATTTTTGTTTCTGTTGTTTTGACAAGGAAAAGAAAAAAAGAGGGGGAAAAAATACCAAACCAAAATCACCTCAAATAGATAAACTGGAGGATTACCAATAGATGTTAAGGAGGACACAATGAGTCAGTAGCTCTGCTGAGAGTTTAACAAAAACACCATTGTTCTGCCATGCAACAGGGGTGAAAGGTTAACCAGGGGTAAGAGCACACTAAAATTTAGGGACAGGAAAAGATATTAAACCACCTAAAATTTATCAAAAGCTCACTTTGAACTCTTTCACCCTGCTTCTTTGGCATCTTCACCTTCCCTGGAACAAATCAAGATATCCTGATCTCATTAAATGGCTGCTTAACTTGCTTTTCTCAGAAATGTATTCCATACAGCCATCATTCACCAAGTAAAAAAATACTGTCAGTTTTCTATATTGACTCAATTTCCTAGGGTACAGGCTGCATCTGTGTTTCAGCTTTCAGCAAAAGTTGTGGTAGTTTCACATTTAAAGCCCCTGTACTGGGATTTTGCAAGTGTCCACAAAACTATGCCTGATATTCTTCAACTTAAAAATACTCTCTGAAGATTAGCCCCACAAAGCCCCATTTTCTTGGTTCACCTCTTCCTTTTTCCCACTACAAAATTAACGTGCCTTCATCCACACTAGCCTTTTGATTTTTTTTTTTTTTTAATTCTAATGAAAGTATAACCTCATGTTAATGTCTCATCCTCCCTCACCTCAGTTGTACCTCTGTCCTCTCTCTACAGCCCGGTATCCACCCAGAATGATTTCTTCTGGTATTCCCCTCAAAAACACTTAGCAGCACCAAAGCTCGCTCCTTCCTTCCTTCCTTCCTTCCTTCCTTCCTTCCTTCCTTCCTTCCTATTAGCAGATGCACAGTACCTTTTCCCTCATCCTGTTTGCCTGGGGGCAGAACAGTTGGGAAGACGGCGTTCCCTGTTCTTGTCAGGGCTCCTTGGTGAGGGCACTCCATGTGCCTCCCTTCCATGAGACAAAGCCAGTAACTTCAAGAGGCCATTATTAATCAGTATGCAACTTTAGTGTTACAACTGTTCATGCCTTCAGCTAAAGCATCTTCCCCTTCTCTGTGTATGTGATCGTACGCTTCACTCTGCACCAACACTGCAAATCAGTATCTTTTACCCATTTATTCTGCTCTCTCTGATTAGCCTCATAGTTGAACAGCATGGGTTAAAATGTTCCATCAATTTCCTAACAGTCCCATTTCTATCATCTTCTCCTTCCAATTCAGAGGAAATTAGACATTTATAACTCCTTAATTTAGAACACATTTCAGTTGACCTCTCAGTGCTCAAGGGCAAGATGTTTTATACTGGTCAATTTTGAAATACAGTGACTACTGAGTGGTTTATATGTATTCTGGCTTCCATTGAAGTTTAGAGGTGAAATTTGGACTTACCTTTTCGGACCTTCTGGACCATTCTGGACCATGCTGATCTCCCTCTGGTCACCAGTGGTAGGACACGTGGAAATGGAATGAAGTTGTGTCAGGGGAAGTTCAGATGAGACATTAGGAAATGGTTCTTCACCAAGAGGGTAAACAGTACCTGGAACAGCCTCCCCAGGGAAATAGCTGTGGTTGACCCTGGCTAGATGCCAGGTGCCCACCAAAGCAGCTTTATCACTCCTCTCCTCCTTTTGCACGGACCTTGGGGTCTGCACGGTTGGTGCTTTCACATCTTCTCACTCCTCTCTTCAGCTGCTGTTGTGCAGGGTGTTTTTTTTTTTACCCTTCTTGAATACATTACCCCGGAGGCACTACCAATGTTGCCAATGGGCTCAGCCTTGGCCAGCAGCAGGTTCACCTTGGAGTTGGCTGGTATTGGCTCTGTCGGACATGGGGGAAGCTTCTAGCAGCTTCTAAGAGAAGCCGCCCTTGTAATCCCCTCCAACTACCAAAACCTTGCCATGCAAACCAAATATGGCGGTCATGGCACCAAGCCTGTCAGAGTTCAAGGAGCACCTGGACAATGTTCTTACTGTTTAGTGTTAGGTGGTCCTGCAAGGAGCAGGGAGTTGGACTTTATGATCATAGAATCACAGAATCACAGAATGTTTTGGGTTGGAAGGGACCCCCAGAGCCCATCTAGTCCAACCCCCTGCAGTGAGCAGGGACACCATTACCCAGATCAGGTTGCTCAGAGCCCTGTCCAACCTGGGCTTGAATGGTTCCAGGGATGGGGCCTTGATGATCCATATAGGCCTCTTGCAACTTGAGATATTCTGTGATTCTTGACAAACTACTTCAATAAGGCAAACAAATGTCACACTAGAAAAAAAGGAGGAGAGAGCATATCAGAATAGGTGGCTAAATTAGGAACTTAAGTTGCAGTGAATGGAAAAAGAAAAACATGCCCTGCAGGTAGTGAAGGAAAAGTGGGGTCCGATTCAGAGAACAAAAGTTAGGTACTAAAGTAACTAAAAATATATAGTTTAAATAGCCCAAACTGGACACTTCAGATGAAGGGAATAGGGACAGGTAACCAGGGCCAATCTTCTGTCATGTAGCATTCTCAGATTAAAATCAAATGTCATTCAGACACGAGGCTGCAGTTCAGCTACACACAGTTGGGAGCAACCACAAGGAGAAATTCAGCATTATGTCATGGACTTGGTCAAAGTAAATAATCACTAACAACATGTTGGACATGAAAACCCATTCACCGGATCTCCTGGAGCCAAACAGTTACTTCTCTTAGTTTTTAAGTTTTTCACTTGTCATACCACCATCCTAGGTTTCTTCAAGTCTTTTGATAGCTCCAGTTTCATATTTCACTTTTTATGGTAAAAGCAGTCACTAAATCAAAGATTCTCTCTGTTGAAAGAACTTCCTAGCATAAGAAAAATATGGCCCAGGAGTTTTTCTGTACCACCTCTCATACCTCCTTGATCTTTCTGGGGAAGTTCAAAGACCACCACAGTCCTCTCTGACCCCTTATGTTACATAGCATGCCTTGCTAAGCCAACTTCATATTTGATTCATTAGTTTAAGTTTATATATCACTGTGTTCCTTGCTGTTGTTTCTGAAAAAAAGGGTATGTGTGGCCCAGTTTTCTGGCATCTGCCTTGAGAGGGAGTGAGAGGGGGGAAAAAAAAACCAAAACAACAAACCAAAACAACAAACAAAATAAACACCACCAAAAAAACTCAACTAAACAAATCCACAAAAACTACAAATAATTTTTCTGTTTATTTATCTTCACATAAAGGATGCAACTTCAGCTCTCTTCCAGAACTTTTGTACCGCTATGACAATAGGAAGAGTCAGAAAATCCTTTTAACTTGTTACCTGGCATCCCCATTCAAGAGAAGAAATCCCAGAAGACTGGATTCCTACTCCAAACTGCACAGCAGCTCCAACTCAGACTAC
Source organism: Podiceps cristatus (assembly GCA_000699545.1). Taxonomy (NCBI): domain Eukaryota; kingdom Metazoa; phylum Chordata; class Aves; order Podicipediformes; family Podicipedidae; genus Podiceps; species Podiceps cristatus. Next base: position 432 of record JMFS01014413.1, on the reverse strand, counting down.
CTATGATCAAGCTTTGTGGTCTGATAACTGTCCCACTCTGTATTATCCAGATTCTATTCAGTGGCCGTGGACACAGATGAGGCTGTGGGATACTCAATGCCATCTTCACCTTGGCCTTCTCTTGAAAGGGTCTCCTGGGCATCTGTGCCTAGGGCCAGGGTTCAAGGAAGAAAGGAGGTACTGGAAGCGGAGGAGGATAGAGTTTAACATCTCTTGACAAATCCTGACCCCCATATGTCCATGGGACCTGAAAGGACACATCCAAAGGTACTGAGCAAGCTGGATGACACCTTAGCACAGCTACTCCCTAACATCTTGGACAGGTCATGCAGCTTGAGGGAGTATCTTCTAATGGCTAGAGAAAGGTAAATGTGGTACCCATCCTTAGAAACAGCAAGGGCGGTTAACCCCTGGTATCAATACAGGCTGGGG
>JMFS01014412.1:0-11483 GCA_000699545.1 Podiceps cristatus | reverse complement strand
CCGGTTACCGTTTGAGGTTAAACCATGACATATGGTATGGCATGGCATGGCACGGCACGACATGGCATGATATGATATGGTACGATTCGATGAGATGTGATATGTACCCCTACAGAGCAGCCCTCACATTGCTATTCTTCAGCCCTGGCTACTCCTATATTGATCAGATCTCTCAGGTCCATGCTTTCCTCCACAGCTTTGGCTGTCAGTGATGTACATTTCTAAGTTACCTGGTGTAACTTTGTGCATTATATATGTCGTAACAATTATCGATGGAGAAATAAATGAAACTCTGAAAAATTCCTCACTTCAAAAAAACCCAAACATACACAAAGCATGGTCCTACTGCTTTGGTACTTGGTATCGTTAAGTCACTCCTACTGAACTCCAGGAGTCATTTTGTCTGTTAAAAGATGTGATACTTCAGAGGAAACGAACTCTCAGCACACCTAGGGCTATAATTCTGTCTGAACGATCACTTAGAGATATATAAACTAACTCAGAATATCTATAATTTTTAAGACAAGTTCTCTTCTGTCCTACCACACCCAGTGCCCTTCTAACCTAAGCATAAAGCTAAAGGACTTATAAGTCAGTGGGACAGTGATGTATAGATACATATAGCAAAAGGCTATATAAGTAAAAAGTCTTTGTCCACTTTCTTTTTCCAAGAGTCTTAGATGGATATCTGTCTTTCAGATTTGGTGAGGTTAGTAAGTCCTTTAGACAGCTGAATCCTGACTGGGCTGTGTGGTGAAAACCCACTATAGCTAAAATGTATGTTCTCTATTGGTCAGGAGTCAGATCCATATAAGGGCAGATACCTTAGATGTCTTCATGTAGCTGCCTAGACAAGTACTTAAGTACAGCCAGCTCCAATTAAAGTTAATGGAAATGTGTGCGGTATAGTCAACGGAGTCTGAACAGTTAGTTATCTCTCCCAAAAGTAGACACTGATGGTGCTGAAGAGTTCTCCGCTGAATGTAAAGGAAGCTTAGATACCCACCTATTTGTAGACAAATACATGCAGACACTTAAATGTAAGTCTCTTAATCAGGAGGTAAATCTCACCATTGCAATCTAAATTTACAATAATAGCAACAGATTAACATAAACACATGTATAAGCTCAAGGGAAAACAAAAGAGTGAAAGATGAAGAAATTTTGTGCAGTAGGTCATATGCCTATTCCGTGAAGGGTAGAGTCCACCTTTGGGAATACTTCTACTCCTGTAAGGGTGTATTTATTTGCATTATTCCAAAAGGTGCTTGTATGTATCATATAGATGCATATAGTGGCATTCATCATATTTATTTTCAGCTGTGTGAAAGTTTAGCATCTATCTGAACTTCTTGTCCAAGCTCCCCTTCACATGAAGAGAGAGGGGCACTTCTAAAGAGTAAATCGTTCACCTTTGAGACACCAGTTCAAGTTGAACAGCTACAACCACAGCTCAGTTTTCAAAAAACAGGTGCTGTACTAAAGCACAGATGAAAAATAACAAACTTCTTGAGTACTAACAGAGATCTTTCAGAAAAGCAGATGAGAAAAATGAAAATATATTCATAAACACTGTTCTACCCATTGACCACAGTACAGTACTATTCAAAAACAATTAGGAGTGGAGAAGAATACTACAGAAATGGGTTTTTGAAGAAATACGTGTGAGGCAATCCTGGTTTTGTCACGTCTAGAGAAAAAGACTTTCAGCAGCTAAGACATACACTTGGGAGAGATTACATATAGATAAACCACTCCTGCCATCGTAACAAGGGTGCTCTGTTTAATGAGCTGGCTTAGCCAATAGAAGTGGATGTGAAACCTCCTTTGGTTTACAATAACAGATAACACTGTGCCCAAGGCTCTGGTACAAATAAAAGAGCTCCTCTAACTTTATCATATAGAACCTCAGGCTCTTGAAATATTAAGTCTGTAAAGTGAAAAGACTTTATTTAAAATTTTTGTTTCTGTTTATGTTTCCTTTATTGCTCTATAGGCCTGGAGTTACACTCATTCAAGCCCATGAATCTTTACCACAGACAAATAAGCCCATTACTCCTGACGAATCTTGGGTTTGGGGAGGGTTTGGGGGGTTTTTTGTTTGTTTGTTTCCTTTTTTTGTTGTTGCTTTTGGTAAGATTAACTTTCACATAACAAGGTCATTTCTACATGGAAAAATGAAATCTATCTTAATAAAAAATCATTTCCAGAGCAGAGAACCACAAAAAGAAAGCATAGAGCACGCATGGATTTACCATGGGAGGAGAGAATTGGACTCTTAAGTCCATTCCAGCCAGTACAAGCTGTGGAGCAGCTTTATGATTATGTTTGCAACTATGTAGATGGAAATTTTCTTTCCTTTCCCTCCATACTATTCTGGTCTGTAGCTGTACCTAAAGAACAAAAGTTTTGAGAGGTACAAGGTATGCATTTGCTTAAAATGCCTACTAAAAATCATAACTTTGAAAAATGAGCTGCCCCCGTGACATATGCTGGACTGCTAGACCTTAAATCCAAAATTCTGAATTAATCTGCAGAACAATCTGGAAAACCGGTGCAGCCAAAATTTGCTAATTTTCATCGATCATAGTCATTTCTAGGGGCGAAATAGTAATCTTTCAGCTTCCAACCCCTTCCAAATTTTCTAACAAATGTGTCAATTACATATAGTGGTTTTAATGATGCAGATGCCCGTCATTCATATAAAAGCCACAAAGCCACATAAAATAATAATGATATTCATTTACTTGCATTCTGGTTCAGAAGCAAAATAGTGACTTGTGGGACATCGTCCATGGCATAATTCCTTGAATGCTTAAAAATGTATCTGAAAAGTTTTATCATTCTGGAGTATATCTTTTCTGTGAACAAACTCCAATGATGAGTTTGTTCTCGCTGTGGGCCATGTAAGCTAAACCAGAAATCTATTATTTGAAGAAACAGCATCCATCTTTCTAGTGTCTGATGAAAATAGAGGAGGCTGTCAGAAAGAAATAAAACAGGGCTGAAGTTCAGAATCACTTATGGGAAATCTGTGACAGGAGTTATGCAGAAAGAGAAGATGAGTAGTCAGGAATTAACTTTGTTCAAGTATGTTGTGAGTGTTTAACAAGCATCAGTAGAAGTTTGAGTGGACAATCAGGTACATATAGAAAAATCTAATGAAATTAATGTATACAGTTACTTCTTCATTCACTTGGTTCACTAAAAAGATGAGTGTAGAAAGCTTTCCTTGCTGTGGTTCTGAAACAGATCAGCTTTGCGGCCTAAGAACAAAGACCTGAGAGACTTGTCAAAGCTTTATCTTGCTGGGTCAGCGTGCTTGTGCAGAGGGATAATCCTGAGTTTACTGGTGGCCACCATCTCCTGTATAATGACAGGGACACAGAGCCAAATGAACGGCATGCACTTCAGTGGCCCGAGGAACTCATCACAAGAGTGTTCAGGTCTTTTAATGTGTGATTCAGCTGTGAACCTGAAAATACAAAAGAGAAAAAAAAAAAAGAAAATAAATTGAAGATGTTTCCTTTAAAATTTACCCTCCAAAATCAGTGTTCCTGTTCCGCAAATACTTTTTTATTTGCATAAAATATGTCATTCAACTGGACTTTGTTTTTTATGGGGGAAAGAAGGTAAAAAGGAACAAAGAGGGGACCTTGCACTTGTAGGTAATAGAAAAAAGGCTTTCTTTGACGGAGGGTTTCCCATTTACTCAGCAGTTCACAGGTCAGAGTGTGCGGAAGAGACAAACATCTCACCCAGGTTCAGCCTGTCTGTCTGCCTTTAGCAGGCTCTCCGCATGGAGGAGGCTGAGGACAGCTGTCCTCTTCCAGGCTCAGCTGTGCGGAGAGATTTCCACCCCAGCTGCTCCTCACCATGCCTCCCCCGAGGCTACTGATGCCCTAAGCTGACTGACTGACTGCATTAGCTCTCTGTAACCCACTCTGAAGGAAAAAAAAAAAAAAAACAAAAAAAACAACAACAAAAAAAAACAGACTAACTTCAAAAGTTTAACTAGTAACTAATTACTAATTTGGCTCATGAAGACTAAGGTGTTTTCCCCCAAGCAGTTCAGTAAGCATTGTGGAAAGAGGCAATTTTGCCAGCATATGGCAAAACAGTAGCTTTAGATGAGGCATATTTTTGTTTATTACATCAGATTCAAAACCAATCATTCCTGAAAGCAAGAAATACAGGTATCCCACATTTGAGATAAGTGATCCCAGCACTCTCATCCTGCATCTCAAAGTCTCATTAAGAGAACCCAGGCTATGGATGGTTGGCTGGTAGTCCTAACATGCCATAAGGTTTTCACTGTCCTTAACCAGAGTGACTGAAAGTACATTTCACACACCCTCATTGGATAGATATAGAATAACGCTAGGCTACATGATGAAAAGCTAACACAACAATTAGAGAGTTAGAAAGAGGATCCTCCTTGTACACTTTGTGTATTACTTCGATCTTAGAAAACATATTGTTTTTCTGAACTTTGTACAATTTTTAGAAAGGACAATTTTTGTTTGACTTTTGGAAGAAACAGATTTCAACATGTGTCAAGTACTTTTAAACAAAATTCATCAGAAAAGATAACCTTAGACCTCCATTCAATATCTTAGCATGCAGAGACCCTTTGATTCAAGTAAGACCACTGTGAAACTGTATTTTGTATAATTTCCAGGAATAAAGTATAAATATTTCCAGCAAAACATTCTTAATATAAGTTTGGTTGCTAAGTGTGTTTTTTCCTTTTTGGAGCCTGTTCCTGTCATAGGAAACCTTTTTTGTTTCAATGGAAAAACAAAATGGGTGTATTCCCCAGATTTTCATTTATACCACTCTGCAAACTCACAAAACCATAATGTAAGGCATTTGTGATAAATCCCCAAGAATAATGTCTGAGAGCCCCTTGCTAGACTATCGGCCAAGAATACTATTTCTGTCACTTCCTGTTTCTCACCACTCTAAAAAGAATTGTAAACATGACATTTCTCCTACTATTTGTGCACTTTTAAATTCTGATCTCAGCAGGAGCCAGGAAAAGCACAAGAACAGAAACCTAACTGTTGCACAGTAAGGGAAGCTGAGATTTGGCCCAAATGACCATTTCATTAATTTAGATTTGTATTTCTGTACAAAATATTATTATTCAAGGCTTATAAGGCATTTTCAGAACATGCAGCCTATTTCTGACATCTATTTTAGAATAGGATGAATCAGATACTAGGTGTGTTTATTTCTTTCCACTGACTACAAAGGTATGACCAGCTCTGCTGTATGAGGTTACAAGGCAGATGTACCCATTTCGTCAGCTGAGTCCCATCTTTGCTTACCTACAGGCAGACATGTCACCGTCAAATCCACCATTAAACCATGTCCCTAAGCACCAGGTCTACATGCCTTTTAAATACCTCCACTTCCCTGGGCAGCCTGTTCCAATGCTTGATAACAATTTAGTGCTAATATCCAACCTAAACCTCTCTTGGCGCAACTTGAGGCCATTTCCTCTTGTCCTCTCGCCTGCCACTTGGGAGAAGAGACCCACACCCACCTCTCTACAACCCCCTTTCAGGCAGCTGTAGAGAGCGATGAGGTCTCCCCTCAGCCTCCTTTTCTCCAGGCTAAACCACCCCAGCTCCCTCAGCTGCCCCTCACAGGACTTGTGCTCCAGACCCTTCACCAGCTTCGTTGCCCTTCTCTGGACATGCTCCAGCACCTCAAGGACTTTCTGTTGTGAGGGGCCCAATACTGAACACATTATTTGAGGTGAGGCCTCACCAGTGCCAAGTACAGGGGACGATCACTCCCCTACTCCTGCTGGCCACACTGTTTCTGGTAATAGCTATGTTTCTTTTTGTTATTGTTATTCGCTGAGCAATAAACACATTGCATGTTTATTATCCTTGATTCTCCCTCTTTTTTACACTGCTTCAATGCCAGAATCAATTCTATGTCATGAAGGAGAGTCCTAAATATCTCTTTGACACGCTGTTTGCTGTATGGTATAATTTCTAAATAAATGTCTGCTCTCAATCATTTAAGCAAAGGCAGAAAAGGAGCCCAAAGAATAAAAAAAAAAAAAAAAAAAAAACAAACAGTTTGTGACTCTGATGGTACAGAATGGTAAAAAATTGCCCCTTGTTACAAAAGACTTTAGGAATAGCCACAGAGTGTTTGTACAGTCATATGGGTCTAATTCTGCAGCTCCTGGAAATCAAAGAAACTTCTGCAAAGCAGAATTTCTCTGTTAGGAAGGACATTCTTCTGCACAGCTTGTCTATTGAAAGAGAAAGGTTTCTACTGACTTTGTTACCTCGTGCTTAATTGTGGAAGCAACTGTATAATAAAGGTTTCAGAGGATGAAATCCATGTAAAATGATCTCAAAAATCTTCATTGCTACTGAATGATTTCTGCATAAAAAGAAATGGCTGTATGTTATATTAAGTAATGAAATATTGGCCAATTAAAAAGAACTCTGATATTCTTGGTAAGATTAGAATGTCATCCAAAACCAATCTGTAGAGTTGACTGTTGGCAACTTAATTACAAAACACATTTCCGTAGTAGATCATAAATAGCATGCTTGAATTTGTACAACTTAATTCCTGATGGAATTTACAGTACTCTAGGACAGATGCTTCCTCCTAATTGTGCAGCACAACAAAAATCCTGGAAAAGGAATATTAACAGAAAGTGCTTGCCTCCATGCTTTTTATTTGTTTCTTTGTATAAAGGTAACAGGAACTTTTTGGAACAGTTTAATAGAGATGTAATGCAAGTATTCTACAATTAAAAAGGACTAAGCTGCCGTGGTAATTTTACTCCTAGTGATATTACAGCCACCAAAATAAGCAGACAAAACTGTGACTGCATTTTTTACACATGTGGAGGGAAGTCACATGCAGTTGGAATGCCTCTTCAATCTGGGTTTGCACTCAGTCATCTGAGTTCAGCTATAATTTTTCCACTAATAAAAGTTCCAATAGTGCATATTGGCCTCTGTTACAAAGAATGCACTGAAATCAGCTGTGATGATAGTCATGGGCATGGAAATATGCTTTATATAACCCTAAACTTCTAGAAAGTGAAAACACTGGAGAAGCCTTTCTCCCCTTATTGAATTTTTAAGTTTTTGTTTAATTTTTTTGGATAAAAGTGTTTGGATATCTTAAATGTGGTTAAGTAATATAAGATATATAGCTTGGATATAATATTTTAGCATGAACTCATAAGTTGATCTCAAATAGTGGTTAACAGAAGACAGTTAAGACAAATTTTAGTGTTGTGAAAACAATCTAAAATAGACTATTTGTTCATGGGTGGTTTGTGACTTTTCAGCCTCAGTGTTGGAACATCCCATTTCATACATATGAAAAGGCCAGACAGTAAAGAAGGTCAGTCAGCATTTTCAAAAAATTAGGTATCTTTATGTGGAAGTTATTCACTTAAACAGTGAATAAAAACTAGTCTTTCTAAAAATTATGCCTTTAGCTTTTTGAATTTTCCTCTCTGTATAAATTTCAGGAAACAGTTTTTTTAACAGAGAAAGTGATAGTCCTGTCAGTCATTCAGTGGAATCTGTAGCACATGCCGCTCGTTACTTGCAGGTGATAGATAAATCAATGTGAACTGGCTCTACTACCCCAGCTTCACAGTCTTTTTCATCAATCCGTTTACTCATAGAGGATGCTCATGATATTTTCTAGTTTTTGAGATGGACCTTTGTGTACACCACAACATGGTGTACATGGTACAAAAAGTACAAGATCTAGGACAGAAAGATGTTTAAATACAGTGCTAACAAGTGAATCATATATCCTAAATTAAAAACACCCCCCCCAAAAACCCAACAGAGCCTGTTTAAATTTCTCCATCTTTTTGTTATTACAATCTGGAGATCTGGTCCAGTAAAGGACTTAATTATGTGTTGAACTGATAAATTCCATGAGATTATATATGTGGTTAACTGCTTTGATGGATCCAAGACTTAATCCTTAATGGTTAATTTTTATTGTGGTGTGTTTGTAGTAGGGCCAAAAGTAGTTTAACTGTCTTATTTAATTTTGATATATGATACGTAAACATGGTGCTTGCATTAAGAATCCTATAGAAGAGTTATAGAAAAAAATTATTATCAAAACTTGTAAAATATTTTCTAGTAAATTTGCAAGTTGTGAATACAGAAGTATATAATGTCACTCTAAGCCCAATACTGAGCATTTATTAATTGTTTTGTAAAATAATAAAAAAAAAGCTACATAGATTAAAAACATATGAAACAGATGAAATATATATAACTATCTCAACTATTTTCCTCTGTCTATTTAAATGGCAATCTTCCCAGGGTAATTAAGCATCGCTTGACTGGATGGAACTGGTTGCTTAAATAATAACACACTGCTTTATTGATTAATTATATTGCTACCTTCATTACATCAAGAAGTGTCTGATACGGATTTTCTAAAAGACTAATTGCACTCTACCTCCAGAAAAGTATCACCTTTTAGAGAAAGCAAATCAACTTGTACAAAATAGTTAAAGAAGTAGTCAAAGATCAGGAGTGAAATTCAGACTTACAAAGTTCAAATGTAACTGAGGTGAGCTAACAAAATCAATCGGAATCTAATCCCCATGGAAGCCCAAAAAATCTTCCATACCCACCAGAAACTGATGTTCAGTCTTTAATCCAGTCTCTTTCTCATTGTTATAAACCCATCTGGAGTTTCACTGTTTTCTGTCTTTTAAGGCTGTTTCCCTGACATTCTTGGACTCTCCAAGTCTTCAGTGCTTTGGAATTCTATGATATACATTTGATATTTGAAAGTTGGAAAGAAAACACAAATTGCAACCCAGTAAACTACAGTTCTCATACTTTCCCAGCATATGATTGTGATTTTGTATGTTCTGCATGTGATGTGAGCACTGTGTATCTCACACAACTGATTTAGAGAAAAAAAAAAAAACAAACAAACAAAAAAAAACCAAACAAAACCCACTGAGAAATAACCAGAAAATAAATATGATGATTAAAAGAAGTAATGATGATCAGCAAAAACTGACTTCCACTGGGATTTGTTACACATTGAGAAATTCCATCAGTGGGTTGTAGTTCTGCTTTTCAAATTCATTAATGATATAGAAGAAGGAGCACAAACACATTAGTGAATTTCCATACAAGATGAATTCGTAAAAAACAGAGAACACAGAAAATCAGAAAGAAATCCCAGAGCTGTTACATAAATGCACAGAGAACAACATTAGTAAAGTATGAGTTGATAGATATAAAGAAAATAATTGAAAAGCCCTGCACAACTACAGAAGAGAAACTGGAAAACAGGGATGCCAAAAGTAGCTTTGAGGTGATATTAGACAGTGAACAAAGTATGGTAGGTGTTTGTATTATGATATGGAAGAAAATCACCAACGTAATTTTAAAACGTCTCCATAGAAAAATCACATAATGGAGGAGGAATATAATAATACCTATTTATGTTACCCTGCAGGAAATACACCTTGGATAGTTAGTTCAAATTTGGGCACTGTATTATTGAAAAGATAATAACTGAGCTGTTTACAGAGATTTAAAAAAAAAAAAAAAAAAAAAAAAAAAAAAAAAAGGAAATAAAGGAAAAAAAAAGGCAGTTAGTTAGAAGGAAAATTAACTGATTAACTTGAAACATAAAATAAATACCACTGAACACAAGGAAATTATTCACCCAGCTGATACCCATTTCTATAGGTGGGGGTAATTTTGTGCTTGAGGTTTTATTTTCTAGGATTTTTTTTTTTTTTACAGTGAATGAAACGATTTTTGAGAAATATATGAAAAATGAAACTTTTACCTTATCTTGATGTGTTTGTAGTGAGAGAAGGACGGCATGGAAACAAGAATGTGCTGACAAGTAAACCCATATTTGAAAACCAGACTTTTTAGTTGTGATCTTTATTTTTGTTGTGTCTGTTTGTCCAAAGAACTGAAAGATCAATTCACACATTTCTCTGTTTAGCACTTTGCAACAGAAAACCCTAAGAAACTCCCATAAACTTACTTTATTGAGGCAATAACCCAGACACTGTAGTTGTTCTGAAGGGAATAGGCATGATGACATACTGCAAGTACTTAGGGTGCATCAGCACCTGGAAAATGAGGTGTGTGATGCTGATTAATCAAGAGGGTTAGAACTGGGATCCAAGGAAAGGTATGAGGACAGGGAAGTAGGTCAAAACATCAGGGAAAAAGTTTTGGCAGAATCAATTGTTTGGTGACTAAACAGTGTCTTTAGGTGTAAGGACTCCAATCCTGTGTATACGGATAAAGCCTAACACACTCTGTAGGAAAATGTGGATATAATAATAACAATAATAATAATAGAATTCAGGGAGATTCTTTCTGGAACTAAACTGTCTGGAACACTGTCATCTTCAAAGTAAAGGAAAGCTCTTGCGCTGGATAGGGAAGGAAAAAATAGATATTTTTCATTATAGATGTCTGGGCTTGTGTGAAGCTAAATGTCTATAAAAAAAATGGGCTTTCTCAAGAATGTGGTGTCAGTGTTACAGGGAGAATGTTTCCCTTTCTCATTTAGTATTCAGTTAGTATGGCAAATAATCTAAATGTTTGTGTAATTAATGCAAGACTGTAATTGATGCGGCCAGAGATGGGTCTGCTGCAGAAAACAGGGCTCATCGCTGGATGAAAAAACAAATGAAAACCAAATACCACGTCTGGATTACGTTATAGCTACAGATGGTAGGTGGTACATCTGAGAGGACAGGGGAGGGAAATTGAGCTAGTGAGGGCAAATTCCTCAAATACACAGGAAGGGGACCTGTTAGCATCTGAAGGAGAAGGGATGATCTTGGATTCTATGTGACCTATGCAAAAAAAAAATAAAAAATTATTCATCACTACCCCACATGCCCTGTGAGCATGCTACTTCATATGGTGTCGGTGAAGTCAGGGCAGGGACAAAAGTGATTATTCATGAGTGTTAAAGTGTCGGCTCAGGTCACCACCTGAACAGAAGCAGTTACAAGCACATGCCTATTTTGTGGATATGGTTGGATTTTTAATCTTTAAAGATGGTTCTTTTTGGATGTTTGGTTGCTAAATATTTAGGTACTTTATAGTAGAGGGCAAAACTCTTTAATATGTTTGTTGTCAGTTTGCTGTGTAAATATTGTGTATGGGATATATTGCTGAAGGTGGGCAGCTGAGAAGAAAGATACTAATGTGCCTTGTCATGGCTGCTGCTGGCAGGGTCAGAGTGAGAATCTTGGAGGGCTGTGAGATGCTCTGAGAGTAGTTTAAGACGGGTGGAGAACCTTCAGCAGTGCCTTATAGAGACAAGCAGGGATAGAAATAAAGCAGCTGAGGTAGTCCTAAGAGGAGTTAGCTGTCTAGTCTGCAACAGGGAACAGACTCCTAGCTAACCATTGTTTATAATAATGAAGTGTCGTGGTTTAACCCTGAACAGTAACC
>KL258027.1:9642-23027 GCA_000699545.1 Podiceps cristatus | reverse complement strand
CATTCTATGATTCTATGATTCTATGTGCTGTTAAACAACATCATTCTATACAAATTACATGATTTTAATTCGATTGTTTAAAGACTGAAGTCCAAGCCTGTGAAAACTACAATCGCTCCTTAAACCTCAGTCTCCAGCTGTGTTTAAACATACACATCACACTGATCGGTGGAAAAAAACCCCAACAAAAAATCCCATTATTAAAGAGAACATGCTCAATGATAAAAAAACATTTCATTTTAAATACAGATAAGCATTTGCCTAATATCAAGGGAGAACATCTGAAGGAAAAATATTTAAGGGCTTTTCAAAAAAACTCTCAGCAGCATCACACTAACCAATCAATTTTTAACAAAAATGTTACCACATGAAATCTGAAGTACTTGTCTAAATAATTTTTTTAAGTCATTGAGGCACATGTACATTAACTCCTTCACTGACCTGTCCAAAACCAGCAGTTAAACCTCTCAAACATGGAACTGACTGAAACAACACTTGCTTTTCTTCAACCATCTTTGCACTTCATTTACACCTTATTTCTACAGACATTTTTATAGGAGATGTATCAGTTCAAATATAGGGCATCTTCAGTCCCTCAAGCTTTGTTCTTACTAATATCGAAGAATAAAAAATAATTTAAAAAAACATCTATCTACACTTTAAAGTCTTTTTTCCTGTAAGATGGAAACTTATAAGCATTTCCAAAAATAAACAAAAATATTTATTAACAAGCATTCTACTTACTTTTTCTATGCCAACAGTCACACTTAAAATATGAATAAGATCCAGGTTGAAAGGAGTGTTTTGCTTTAGAAACAGTAATTTGAGAAATAAATAAAGTGGGATGCCTTTTGAAAAAACACCTACATTTTCAAATGTTCCTTCTCTGGAAGACAGACCATCATCTTTCTGTATCATTCTGAATATATCAGTTCCTACTCTTGGAAACTGGACAAGTTAGAATCTACATAATAGTTTTCAGACTACATGAAGCTACATATATGCATACCAGGCAACAAGAATTCGTCATCTTCATGCTAATCTGCATATAGCAAAGTTCTCACTCATGCAAACATGAATTACAAACCCATATTTTCCGTAGTCACTAACAAGTCTTTGATATTGCTGAAATCAGAAACAACCATAAGCTACAACATTCGTAAACTGAAAAACCTCTGATCAGGTTGCTCAGAGCCCCGTCCAGCCTGACCTTCAATTTTTCCAAGAACAGGGAACCTACCGCCTCTCCGTGAAACCTGTTCCAGTGTTCCACCACCCTCACTGTAAAAAATGTCTTCCTTTTATCTGGTCTAAATCTACTACCCCTTGTCCTAACACTGTATGCCCTTGTCAAAAGTCCTTCTGAAGCTTTCTTGCAGGCCCCCTTTAAGTACTGAAAAGCCACAATAAGATCTCTCCGGAGCCTTCTCTTCTCCACCAGGCAACAAGAATTCGTCATCTTCATGCTAATCTGCATATAGCAAAGTTCTCACTCATGCAAACATGAATTACAAACCCGTATTTTCCGTAGTCACTAACAAGTCTTTGATATTGCTGAAATCAGAAACAACCATAAGCTACAACATTCGTAAACTGAAAAACCTCTGATCAGGTTGCTCAGAGCCCCGTCCAGCCTGACCTTCAATTTTTCCAAGAACAGGGAACCTACCGCCTCTCCGTGAAACCTGTTCCAGTGTTCCACCACCCTCACTGTAAAAAATGTCTTCCTTTTATCTGGTCTAAATCTACTACCCCTTGTCCTAACACTGTATGCCCTTGTCAAAAGTCCTTCTGAAGCTTTCTTGCAGGCCCCCTTTAAGTACTGAAAAGCCACAATAAGATCTCTCCGGAGCCTTCTCTTCTCCAGGCTGAACAACCCCAACGCTCTCAGCCTGCCTTCATAGGAGAGATGCTCCAGCCATCGGATCATTTTTGTGGCCTCCTCTGGACCCACTCCAACTGCTCCATGTCCTTCTAGTGTTGGGAGCCCCAGAGCTGGACACAGCACTGCAGGTGGGGTCTCACTAGGGCAGAGTAGAGGGGCAGAATCACCTCCTTCCACCTGCTGGCCATGCTGCTCAGGATACAGTTGGCTACCTGGGCTGCAAGCGCACATTGACGGCTCATGTCCAGCTTTTCATCCACCAGGACCCCCAGATCCTTCTCAGGGCTGCTCTCAATCCCTTCATCCCCCAGCCTGTATTGATACCAGGGTTTGCCCCGACCCAGGTGCAGGACCTTGCACTTGCCCTTGTTGAATCTCATGAAGTTGACCGTGGGCCCACTTCTCAAGCTTGTCCAGGTCCTTCAGGTATGTCAACCACACCACTCAGTTTGGTGTCATCAATACCACTGTTACTCAGCTTAGTATCATAATATTCTAATTCTGTTATTTCATCATCACTGTTTATTCCATCAAACATTACCAGTCAAAACTAAAAGTGCCTAAACCTCTTCTAGGAAAAAATAAAACAGCCTCACTGATTTTAATAACACTATGGTGATTTGAGCAGCTGAATATTTAAAGAATATAAAATTGAGAAATAAAAAAGCATGGATTTCAGTACTTCACCTTTAATACCTCAACTGACCTTTAACTTTATGAAAAATAGGAGAAAAGTTCAATTTGCTACTGACTTGTACTAAAAATTTAAATGATGTTCATCAGCATCAATAATTTACCACCTTATCAGCTCAGGCTTACTACAGTCTGGGGCCATCTACATCATAATCAGTACTTACAGGGTCTTGACAGCTCAGAACCTCCAGGATGCTATTGAGTAATTCAACACAGTAGTACTTCTCTTGGACCTGGAGCTGCTGATCATCCTTCTGTTCCAGTAATTCCTTCAGCTCTTTTGTAATCACAGGAAGTAAGATGTCCCTGCATTCTGAAAGAAAGCAAATTATCTTAAGAACAAATATAAATCAAATACTACTTGCAAATAAATCCTCCTTCAAACAGTAAAATACAACATGCTTTAATAGCTACAGTCCCTTCCCATGTGGAATTGTTGATTTTTCCAATCATGCCTCAGGAATACTCTTATAACTTATGTCTTTTTTTTTTTTTTTTTAAGTCAACAGTATTTCTCATATATAAACCCCACAACTTCCTGATAGAAATAATTTGGCTCAGGTAAATTCTGAAGGCTGTTTAGCTTGTCCCAAACAGTTAGGGACAAATTACTCACTTTACATACAAAGCACCTGGAAATAAGTTATGTTTAAGTAGTGACAGGATTTTAATGTAAGAAAAATACTATAGTCATTGTTCTTTCTCAAAATAAGACACAAACAGCAACAGAATTTTCCATGTGCATCATTTTGAGACATACCTTCTAAGAATACCTAAAAGAATGTAGACAAGGAATGGTCTCTAATGAAAGGCCTATCAAGCCTATGAGACTGAGAGCTATGCATACATTCATCCTTATTTAAATCTAAGGAAGCTGACAAATAGCAAGTTACATTTCAATCTTGTGTATCATGACTTTTTAAGACAGACGTGCTTATGATAAATGTTGGGAAGACAAGATGCACAGATTTGAAATAGCTGCAATGAAGGCACTGTCTACCTAGGAATAAAAGATACAGAAGGCTTTTTTTTCCTAATTTAATTGATACATGCCACTGAGTGATTTAAGTAGCAAGTTACTTGTACAGTGCTATGTAACTACACAGAATACAGCACAACAGCATGAGTAACACTGAGCAGATGCTTCAAAGACTTGTTATATTTATGAAAATAACCTGGGAAGGAAAGAAAGAGAAAGGTAGTAGCTTCAAAGGTTCCACATCAGAATAACATTTGTATAGAACTACTGAAGCATTCCAGTCACAGACAGTGAGCTTAAGTTCTTACTCATTTCCACTCTGATTTCTTATTGCTTAAAATTCTTGTCTGTCTTACCTCTTTGGAAAAATATTTATATCACCAATTGGATACTGTGTTCTATCAATACCACATATCACAGTTTCTGAAAAAATAACAGAACAAGAACAGGCTGCCCAGAGAGGTGGTGGATGCCCCATGCCTGGAGGTGTTCAAGGCCAGGTTGGACGGGGCCCTGGGCAACCTTGTGTAGATCCAGGCCAGGAGGTGGGTGTCCCTGCCTGTGGCAGGCGGGTTGGAACTCTGTGATCCTTGGGGTCCCTTCCAACCCAGACCATTCTATGATTCATAGAATCATAGAATCATAGAATGTTTTGCATTGGAAGGGACCCCTAGCGGTCATCTAGTCCAACCCCCCTGCAGTGAGCAGTGAGGGGGTTAGTCTTCTTCTATGAAGACTAGAAAACTTCTTAATTATTGCAAATGAAATTGGAAGTGTAGCTGCTTTTTTTTTTTTTTTTCCCCTTTTAGGAATGATTTAGAACACCTTTACCCAGATGTACAGCATACCCACTGAAAAACAAGTGGAGTGTGAGACACGGTAAAACTATATTCAATGTGATTTAAAACAAGCCAGGGGATCAGAATCCACCAAATAAGGGTGATAGTACAGGAAGACAGTGGGGTAAGAAAAAAAGAAAAGAATGGGAAGTAAATTATAAATTTCTTAATTTTGCAGATGAAGCAACAGAGGCTATCCATGCCATACAGGAGATTTTAATCGCATCTAAGGGGCAACATAATTTCTTGTCTCAGAAAGTAACTCTACTCTTGGTAATGCTACAACACAAATAAAAAGCTATTTATCTTATTTTCTATAATCCTTGGTGCAAGCTACAAGAGAAATCTTACTCAATGAGTAAACTGCACACTCAGAAGTAAAACAGCAGTTAAAGAACACACAAGAGCAACATAAAGAAGAATTTCACATAGCTTACAGTTCACTTGTGTGACCAATTCCACATACAGACAAGCTTCCTGCACTTAATGCAGGCCACAGACTATGCCTCTGCTTCAGAAACCAAATATAACCACTTTACAAACCACTTAAAAAGCACTTAGCAGAGTATACTAGCAGGGCATACTATCACTCCTAAAGCACTTCAGTGTGCATTTGTGTCCATGGAGACAAACTCCCCTCCAAAAGTCATCAATACTGATAGATTCATACTCACCAACTGTACGTATCAAACGTTACACAGTTTTCTGAAATTGAGATGTAATTTGATAACTAGCAAATTCTTTCTTGCTCATATGAATCACTTCTAATAACTAATTATAAATGCAACAAATGCAGTGCCATTAGCTTCTTGATCAAAAACTAAACCAAAGAAACATCATTAACATTGAAAGTTATATGCAATACCTTTAAAACTTACTAAAATGTGATAGCACATTTTATTTTTAGTAAAGGGTTTATATATTCAGTCAACAAATAAGTACAAGTTGTAAATTACATTATTACCTGCCTACTTTTGAAAATAGCTAGAAAAACTTTAATTCTGTTTTCATTGGATCCAATACACTAACCCAAATGACAGGCAATACAGCTTCATACATTATCACTTTATATACTTGTCTGCAGTTATATCTATGTCTACGTGCTACAACCCTTTGTGTCGCTAGTTCTCAGCTCTGAACCTGCTGCATATAAATTTCCCTTTTTATAAGGATGCACAACTATTACTCTAAATTTCTGCAATAGACACAGTAAGAGCTACAATTAATATAACCAAAAGACAGGCATATTCAGACAAACACATCCAACCTTTAACTAATCTACAATCACACGTCATAAGGTTCCAAATCAACAGCATGTGAGAAATTTTAGGTGGCAACTGTTTTATCATAACTACCAGTCTTAAAAATAGAGCCTTTAAAACATTTCCACTTAAAAAAAATCACTAGGGACTGCTATGCTAATAGGCCTGTTCATAACAACAAAGTTCAAAGTCATATCAAGCTATATGACATCTCAACCACTTCTCACCACTCACAAAGGGGATGGAATGTTATATGCACATACCATTTCCACATCTGCCAGGATAAACATAGTTATGGCCCCCAGTCCTCTAAAACAATATCCAGCTCAATTTTCAAGCCATTAAAATCTCCCTTGAAATGTCTGACAGCTAGCAAATACAGAAATTCCCTTGGATACCTTTTGTAGTTACAGGAAGTAACTGGACAATAAATCATAATTAAAATCTATACTTTCTGGGCTTTATTTCAAAAATAAAGAGGCTAGACTGAACAAAGTCATTGATCAAGGGGAATCCTGCATTTTAGCTAAAGTAGATTTTAAGTACTCATATAGGAAAAAAAAATAGGACTTCAACGTAACTATGTCAGGGATAGCCATTTGACTAATAATCGGGAATCACAGAGATCATGAGTTAGAAGTTGTGCTGGGCACCTTAAAGAGGAGTGGAACTCAACTTCACTGAATTTAAAACTCCATCATACCAGGGTTTCAGAGGCCATTTAAAACTTTTCCTATCAGGATGCAAAAATGCCCACTGTTGTTTACAATTCATTTAAAAACCACACACAAATGTATTTTGGTAAAACAAATCAGTCTTTGACATCGTTATTTTTCTGCATAAAGCCATTCCATCTTTCTTAAACATTAAAAAAGCAGGGCTTCTTACAAAGACAAATTTTTCTTATTGTACAGCTGAGGCAGAAAGTAAAATTGATTTCTCCTCCAGTTTTAAGAGCTAATTCCTCTGCAAGCTTCCTTATTCCCGGTTGTACCTTCTATTATAAGTTAAAATTAGATCCATATTTGATACGTATAGAATCTATTAAAAGGACTTAACATATGCAGCTAATACATTATTTACAGGGCATTTTCAGATATGAACAATGTTGAAGTGTTTATGGAAATTCAAAAGTCATTAAAGGAACCTTAGCTATATTATTTCCTTTTTTAAAACAAACAAAACACACAATTGTAGTTAATAGGAAAATAATTCAATGTATTTTAATAAGCAAACTATTTTTTTGTGTTAATTATTTTGGTTTCGATTAACTCTATATGCCTGTATTTTGTGACCGGCTGCTAGATAAACTCAGCTTGTTAGTTAAAGGCAATACAGGAGATTTACTTCATATAATGTACTTCTAGGACTTTATTCATAAACAAAAGTTAATAGTCTTAGAAAAGGAAAAGGAATTAGATTTTATAAGATCCCTCCCAGTTAAAGTCATCCCATATGGGGATGCAATTCCAAGATGTTCTGATGAATGAATACAATCAAACTAACAGAGTGACTAGCATCTGTAGCAAACAAGCCCTGGTCTCAGCCTGAGCCTGCAGGTGGACTCCTATTAACATAAATGGTAGTCATGCCTTCTCATCTTTAAAAAAACTGTTGTTAAAACTATTTCACTGGAACATCATACAAAATATGAAATCCCACTAGTATCTTGGGACAAAGAAAAGTTTATTGAACAGGTATATAAATTCCAGATTATAATATTAAGGTATCATTGTACAAGTTAAGTTGGCAAGATGTGCAAAGTGCTCATTTAAGCATCAACAACTTGTTGGGGAGGAAAAAGGAGAGAAAAAAATAATTAAGAAAATCTTGGAAGACGGTAATCAAGAAAAGAAATCGCTGAAGTAAAATTTTCTGTTGTATTTGATGATCTAGACTCATTACTGCGTGTACCCTCATTAAGTCTGCAGATGACACCAAGTTGGGCAAGCGTACCAATCTGCTTGAGGGAAGGAAGGCTCTACAGAGCGATCTGGAAAGGCTGGATCGATGGGCTGAGGCTAATTGTATGACATTCAGTAAGGCCCAGTTCCTGCCCTTACGACACAACCACCCTGTCCAACACTACAGGCTTGGGGAGGAGTGGCTGGCAAGCCACCCAGCAGAAAAGGACCTTGAGGGTGTTGGTCAACAGCCGGCTGAACATGAGCCAGCAGTGTGCCCAGGTGGCTAAGAAAGCCAATAGCATCCTGTCTTGTATCAGAAATAGCATGGCCAGCAGGACTAGGGAAGCAATTGCCCCCCTGTACTCATCCTCAGTGAGGGTGCACATTAAGTACCGTGTTCAGTTTTGGGCCCCTCAATACAAGACAGACGCTGAGGCGCTGGAGTGTGTCCATAGACAGGCAACAAAGATGGGGAAGGGTCAGGAGCACAAGTGCCATGAGGAGCAGCTGAGGGAACTGGGGGTGTTCAGCCTGGAGAAAAGGAGGCTGAGGGGAGCCCTTATCGCTCTCTACAGCTACCTGAAAGGAGGTTGGAGCAAGGTGGGCTTGGTCACTTTTCCTAAGTAGCAAATGATAGGACAAGAGGAAACGGCCTCAAGGGTTATCAAGCACTGGAATAGGCTGTCCAGGGAAGCGCTGGAGTCACCATCCCTGGAGGTATTTAAAAGATGTGTAGATGTGGCGCTTAGGTACATGGGTTAGTGGTGGACTTGGCAGTGATAGGTATAAGATTGGCCTCAATCTTAAAGGGCTTTTCCAACCTAAATGATTCTATGATTAAGCAATTCACATACACAGATCTCCTCTCCCCGCTCCGCTCATGAAAGCTCAAGATAGATGGGGGAGAGGGCAGCTGCCTGTTTAAGTACTAGCTGCTTTCTTGCCTGATGAATGATTTGATAAGATTGCCAGCAAAGGCAGAGATACTCTTTCTTAAGGTTCAAGCCTGTTCTGACAGGCTTTTTTTTCTAGAAGCCAGAATAAAACATGTGCTGCCCCAAACTGTATTTGAACACATAAAACATCAACATAAAGTCTGAGGATCTTGCATTTATATCATCAAGGTCTTTCAAAAGAGAGATTGTTCTATGTCTCAGCCCCAAATCCCAACACACTTCTCAGAGAGGTGTTCCATAGTACCACCTTTCTGAATAAAGACAGGTAGATTCATTCTGGTAAAAGATTAAGCACAGTTACATTGGTTTGGGTTTTGGTGTTAAGATTTTTGGGGTTTTTTGTTTGGTTTTGGTTTTTGGTGTTCTTTGTGTGGGGTTTTTTGGTGGCGGTTTTGATTTTCTTGAGGGTTTTTTTGTTTGGTTGGTGTGGGTTTGGTTTTTAACCCCTCTATTCGCCTTATTCTCCTTCAGAAGATATCTAATAATTTCTTCTATACCAGGTAAGTGAAATTCAAACTAAGTCATTAATGCAATAATGTCATTAAAAATGCCATTTGGGTCTCCTTCAGCAAAAATCACAGACAGGCTTCATTCCTGAGTAGCTCATATGTGCAGCCAAAATGGTAATAAAGATTTAACACCACTTTTGTCTCCCTTAGGAAACACTACTCTTCATTCCCTGGAATGCCTGTAGTCATATCCATCTGTTAGGATGGCTTCATGCCCACTTAAAAATGGGCATGCCAATTTAATAAGGACATAGGTGTCATCTGAATACAGATTTAGAGCAAAGCCTTAAAAATAAAATCAGTGAACAACATTCATTCAACAAGGACAGACTTCTGATGGCAGTGTTCAATTAAAATGCCATGCTTCTTCACAACAGACATCTGTTCACAACTGCAGGCATCTTTTAATAAAAAGTCTTACCTCTTCATTATTTGCCATTTAATACTCTCTTGGAAGCCCAAAAGTAATGAATTTAAACTTGTTTATATTTTATTCATTGCTAAATGTGAATTCAAATTTCAGTTCAGATAAGAGCCACAGAAAGGCCATAGGTCACCTACAGACTCTGACAACACCATAACATACAAATTCTTTTTGTCTCCTGGAATCTAGTACTAACATTGGAAGGAGAAACACAATGGTTGATCCTGTGAAGCCAGCACACAACACTGTTGCTGACCAGTCAAAGCAAGTGTCAGCAAGTAACGTTAGATGCAGAATAGGTACAGCATTAACGGTCACAGCATACTACTGTGACCGAGCATAACACTGCAGAATACATCCACTTCCCAACTTCAAGGCATACTTTCCAGTTTCTCCACTCCTCACAGGAGCTGAGTAATGCCATGTATTCCAAGGCACTCAGAGCAACATCTAACACAATCGTTGCTGTAGCCAAAACAACACCAAGTGCTCAGTGTTTTTTTTTTTCAGCTTGCAATCATTACAGTCTGCCAGCTTGCTACCAATGCTTGTCAGAATATCCTCTCTGGCAGACTTAAAAGTTTGCCTTGTGTTTGATTCTGGAATATTGATGAATTCCAACTCATATGTTTCCACATATCATTTAATTGACACACAAACTACTGCTAAAGCAATAGCTTCATGTCAGCTTCTGTAATATGTCTTCATTCTCTCTTTTCTACTTGAAGTAGCTGTAAACAGAGTTTTTACACATATATTTAGAAGTTCATTGATAAAAACTAGTTCACCTAACTTGACTTAGATTTCCCTCCATATATGAAGATTTTTATAAAACTAGAACTAAAAAAATGCTATGAGTCAAGTCTAACAAAAAGTTACGAGTAGTAATATCAAGCATGTCACCTACTCCTCCATACACACAAAAAAGTAAAGGCTTTAATCTACATGTGTTCATCACAAATGTATGCAGACAAATACCTATGGATATGCATATGCCATCCTTATCCATATCAAAATATTGCAGGAGTAGAACTGATTAAAAAACGAATACAGGATTTGACAGGATGCTTTAAACGTAGTGTACCTCTAAAAACACTACTGCATATCACAAAAGGAGGAAGGAAAAAAACCCTACTCAGTTTCTTAACTGTTCTTAAATGACTGTTTTCAAAGCTGAGTACAAAATTCAGGAATGAATCCATAGGAAAGATTCTGTTTTTAAATAGAGAACTGTTTTAAAGGAGTTTATGAATAATGAGTATTCTCATTTTTTTCCCAGTAGCTAAAAATGGGAGACACAAACGCATTAACAATATCCTACATTCAAACATTTTGAGAAGTTGTGTTGAAAACAGTGCACGGAAACAATCACAGAAAATGAACAAAAAAAAGAACTCGTATCAGTAGGAATACAACCTAAGATTACAAGAACAGTTAAAATCAGTATCTATAACCCAATTCCAGTAATAAAAATTAAACTGAAAGATGCTTAATCAGAAATTATTAGTGTTCCTTCTACTTTTTTCCAACTTTTTCCTTAACAGCCCTGAAGCTAAAAACAATACACTTTTTTCTAAATCTTTAACTGGATCACATAGAGAGAACACAGACTTGATCCTGATTATATGACACCATTTTAACTATAAAATTTTTCTCAGTTGACCCTGATTTGCACATAAAAAAGCCCTCCCCACCCCCCAAAAAAAGCCAAAAGGCAAACAAAAAAACCCAAACAAAAAATCCAAAACCCAAAACAAACCCCAACAACCAAAAAATGAAAAGTTATATTCCTTGTGAAACATAGGCATTATACAAAACAAGCTTGCATTTTCTGACAGGTCATAGCGCACATAACAAATTCAAACCTTTAGAAAAAAGAATTCCAAATAACATGAAAGTACAAGTCATTATCTTCCTGTTTTTCAGACAGAAATGTTCATTAAAGAGTCTAGCAGGACAATCTTAGATTGCTGAGGCTCTACTGTACATAACATTACCAAATCCATTTGCATTCGCTTCACACTATATTACAGTTCACCTATTTTATTTTACTGGTTCTGTTTAGTTTTAATATTATGGTATTTAATATCATAATCTAATTGAAAAGATGCCGTAGTTTAACCTGTACATAATTAACAACACAGAATTTTCAGAGCAAAGAACCACCTATTGACAGTTTTCCTCAGCTCCACCTCAAAAATTTAGGACACATTTATATGTGCATTACTTAAGGAATAAATCTCAGATTTGACTTAAATCTTTGCTCTTCGAGATCACCACCACATGAACTATCAACACTTTCAAGCAGTGAAATGAAAGAATCAGAATATTTCACAGGTAAAACTCAATAATGTACACATGAATGTTAGGAAACTAGTCTAATTATGGGTGTGTGCAAGTACCTATCTATTGTACTATTTAAGTACAACAGAAAGAGTTCCTCAGTCAGGGAAAAATAAAAAAATTAACTACACTGTCAGTGTTTCTTCTGGCACTTGGCAAATTGACTCCTACCGCTAACATATGTCTCTTGCTGCTGTTCATCCAAAATCAGCAAGTGGTTTGCATATGCTGAACATGCAATAGCTACATCTACAGCCACCGTGAGCAGAGGACCTGAATTCTGAGCCAAGAGACTGAAACTCTATTCCCACCCCTGCCAGTGACCATCTGCATGACCTACTTAAGAGTTTATATTCTTTGGAGTAGATCTCAGTGTTCAGCTATAGCACAAACTCCTAATCAGGAGTGGACCTCTAGAGAATAAAGTCAAAAGCAGCAGTGTGAATACTTACACATTTTATTATATGTTCAAGCATTTTATATTCATTTCACACCAATAAAAAACAATTCTTCAAAGGCCAATTGATTTGGAAATTTCAGCATAATGTCAGTGAATATTCCATGGTCAGGTTAGAACAAAAATCTAGCTCCAAATACTAGAAGCTCAGAAACACTAACTACAATAAAAATCCCATGTAATTTGTAAACAGCTATATCTTAATCTACTGATATCTCAAAAAAGGAGAGATGGTCAGGGAATTTTGGCAATAGATTTCCTTAAACAAAACAAAAAAACCCCAACCACAACAACAACAAAAACCCACAGAAAAAAAAAAAAAAACACCCACCAAAACCAAATCAAACCACCCAGTGATGAATCAGAAGTAGCTTGACATAGAAATGAAGTAATTCCAACAAAACTTTTCTTTGACAGGTCCAACAGAGAATTTCACAAGAGGGAGAGGACAGTCCATTACATCCCACTATACAAAGGGAAAGATCATAGAATGATGGTAGGGTTTGGAAGGGACCTCTGGAGATCATCCAGCCCCACCCCCTGCCAGAGCAGGCTCACCCAGCACAGGCTGCACAGGAACGTGTCCAGGCAGGGTTTGAGTATCTCCAGAGACGGAGACCCCACACCTCTCTGGGCAGCCTGGGCCAGGGCTCTGCCACCCTCACAGGAAAGTTTTTCCTCATGTTCAGACAAAACTTCCCATGTTCCAGCTTGGGCCCATTGCCCCTTGTCCTGTCGCTGGGCACCACAGAAAAGAGTTTGGTCGCATCCTTTTGATACCCACCCTTGAGATATTTATAAGCAAGGATAAGATCCCCTCTCAGTCTTCTCTCTCCAGGCTAAACAATCCGAGGTCTCTCAGCCTGTCCTCGTAAAAGAGATGTTATCAAGAGCAGCCCTGCCTCAGCAGGGAGTTGGGGGTACTGATCGATGAAAAGCTGGACATGAGCCAGCAATGTGCACTGGCAGCCCAGAAGGCCAACCGTATCTTGGGCTGCATCAAGAGCAGCCTGGCCAGCAGGTCGAGGGAGGGGATTCGCCCCTCTGCTCTGCTCTGGTGAGACCTCACCTGCAGTGCTGCATCCAGCTCTGGAGCCCTCAGCACAAGAAGGACATGGAGCTGTTGGAGCG
>JMFS01014405.1:0-28245 GCA_000699545.1 Podiceps cristatus | reverse complement strand
TCATTGATGAAAACATTAAACAGCAATGTCATATGGTATGGAATATCCTCTTGGTAATTTGGGGTCAGCTGTCCCAGCTGTGCCCTCTCCCAACTTCTTGTGTACCTCCAGCTTACTCACTGATGGGATGAGACGAGAAGCAGCAAAGGCCTTGACTCTGTGTAAGTACTGCTCAGCAATAATGAAAACATCCCTGTGTTATTATCACTCTTTTCAGCACAAAGGCAAAACATAGCCTCATACTAGCTACTGTGAAGAAAATTATCTCAATACGAGCCAAAACCAGCACACTGTTTCCTCAACTCAAAGTTGCTATTTTTAGCATGAAATTACTGCTTCATTGAGTCCTATCTACACAGCAATTCTTTCGGTGAATCAAAACCAAATTATTATGGTATTAGACACATACTAAGAAAGAAACCTCTTGAAAATTAAGAGAATTCAATATGACTTCAGGAGATCTTAAGACAAATTGTTTTCTTCTTAGGGGCCACAGTCCTTTTTAAACTTTTGATAACTTTCTTATTTTTCAGGCCTTGAACACGAAGGGGAGAAATAAGTTCTTAATGGCTCTGTATAAGCTTATCTATAAAAATAGTTTGGTACTGCTTCAGTAAACTAATGAAACTTTATTCCTTTTTTTACCATAGACCTGTATTCCCATAAAAATAACATGAAGAAGATTAAGATAAAGACTAAATATACATTAAAAGAAACTCCAAAGAAACAGAAGGGGAAAAAAAAAAAAAACAAAAAAACATAGATGAGTGGAGAGGAAGGTGGGGAGGGCAGGAAAGGGGAGGGCAGGAGGGGTGAAGGTGAAAAATATTATTAGTAATTTAAGAGTAAATATTTTTTCAAACTGTAGCTTGATAAACTCCAAGTTTCATTACGCAATGCAATTGTAATGTAATGCTTATGGTTACAATAATTTTGGAATATAAACATACATTTAACAACAGAGAATGATAACTAGTTTTCCTGTATGGGATGAACTGTCCATGACCCTAAAGTAAAAAATAGGGCATAGAGTACAGGCTTGGGATGACATCTGGGGCCTTGAAAGTCCAGGCACATGATGATATCAGGGGTCTCAGGGCTATAACTAACTCAGTAGCTCTCAATTATCGTCATCAAACAGATGCAAACTTAGGAGCTAGAGCCGGTTTTGGTGGTCACAAGGTGAAGATGGTGGGGACCAATGAATCTGGAGGTACAGTTCCTACTGTATAAACCTGGTTTAGTATTGCTGCTTTGGGGAAACTATCACAGATATTAGGAAAGGATATAGATATTGCACTGAACATTAATATTTGGCTTCAATTTATGTCTACATGGGGACAAATGTAGCTGCAATAACTGCAGCTACTCA
This sequence comes from Podiceps cristatus, assembly GCA_000699545.1. NCBI lineage: Eukaryota > Metazoa > Chordata > Aves > Podicipediformes > Podicipedidae > Podiceps > Podiceps cristatus. The sequence continues at coordinate 26,873 of JMFS01014405.1, read as the reverse complement.
ATCTGCCTGAACTAATGTGCCATGCCTGTGTGCACGTGTGCATGTGTGTGTATAAAAAGCACATTGGAACTAACTGTGTGTGCGTTAACCAATAAATCTTGGCAAACAGTATGGACTAGATTGGGATTTCTCTTCGCTATTTCCTCTCTCCAGACTTGTTTTGAGTTTTGATTATTTACTCTTTAACTTGGATGCAACAACTTGTTAACAAAATTATCTCTAGTAGTAGCATATCATCCAACGTCATTTAATTTTCTTTTCTAAGATTTTTCCCCATATATTATACAAATATAAATGATGAGTACTGCTGGAATGATTATATCAGTAAGTTTAACCTTACATGGATTTTTTATTTGGTTGTATAACTCAAAGTTTAGTGGTATTTATGTCAAGAAAAGTACTTACCAGTGCTGCTTATTTCCTTGACCTACTGTGGGCAGATGGTAGAGGCCATGCACACACGATCAACAGAAATTGCAAGAACAGAAAAGAAACCAATGGTGCTGGGAGAATGACACCCAAGGGGACACTAAACACAAGCCTGGAATTAGAAGAGCGATGTTTTCATAACAGCAGTTTGTGCTTGCATTTTTTTTTTTCTTCCTGGCAACAGTGTTAAAATATTAGCTTGGAAAAAAATCCAAGAAGATTTTAGAACACTAACACACACACACACACAGAAATTCTCTCTCTTACTAAATTTACATGTAAAAAAACCTGAAGAGATCATTTAGCTGTTTTACTTTATTCCTTTTCCATTATTTTATCTCCAAACTATGGCTTTATGGCTGGGAAAAATAAAGGAAAACTGAAAGATAATAACAATAATAATAATATAATTTATGAAGAGAAATGGACAATGGAGAGAGAGAAAAAATATTAATTTTGGTCAGTAGGAGGGATTGTTTATATACTCTTTGCTCAGAGAAAGAGTTATTAATTACATATGTTAATATGTGTAAAAATATACGTATATGAATGTACATATATAGAGATGCAAAGAAACATAAAAACAGACAAAAGGAGAACACATTTAATTGCATTTCAGAGTGGTTATACTTCCTGTATATTTAGGCTATATATGCTATAAGGAGACATTCATGTTACTTACTCCTTTTGTACAACACACAACACATGATGATGCAATAATAGTTATTTTTCTAAATTATACTTTCACAATTTGGGAGACCCTTATCTTTATTTTCCCAATGGAGATAACTCCACTTGAAACATCACCTGTTCAGAGGCAGGATCTAACTATCAGAAATATGCCTTGTAACATCTGCTATGCCCAAATAAACTGTAGAAATAGGGATGTAAATTTCAAAGTTTACTATACAAGGTAGTTGAGGGAGACTGAGGATAAACTTACTTCTGAGACTGGATATATACAGCTGTTTCTATCCAATAATAAATTATGGTACTAAAACCACTCTCTTTGCCCTTGATAGAAATGTAAAAATAAATGTTTCCAAGGAGCAGTTCTGTAAGAGACTGAGGGTATGATGGCACCTTTAGTTGGACCTAAACAGCTAACTGTATTGCTGGATTGTCTGTGGACCTGACTTCTGAATTTATTTGTTTTCTGGCTCTGTTATGTTATTTGCTTGCTGGCAAAGGAAGTGAATGTAATAACTTAGGAGTAAACATTTTCAGTATTTCTGACATAGTTTAATAAAACCAATATATTCTAATCATATTTTCAAGATTTTCTACATGTCCGGCAACTTTCTTTAAATAACCCATTAATAGTGTGATTATTAAGATGAATCCTTGCACTTTGTAAAACCTTCACATCCTTGACAGTCAGGAGAAAAAGAAATCTTTTCTTTTGAGGGAGGTTTCAATGTGGTATGAATATAGAGAGGAAAATAGTAGCAGGTTACTTGGTTACTTCTGGCACCTTTGCTGTTAGATATGGACAAAATATTTGACTATGTGTCAGCTGAAAAGAAGCATATACTAAATCTTGGAAGACTGATGATTTTATTCTTTATGATTCCTTTGTTCATGTTTAGATGATATTTATTTAATTAAAGATTCTTTAAAGAAGATATGTAATGTATCTATCTTGTGTGTAGGTGTAGTATTTAAAAGGAATCAACAATGGGAAATGTCTTCTAACATTTAGTAGCTATCAAAAGCAGTCAAGTACACAGTTTTCTGCTGGTAGTGCTAAATCACATTTTTTCTGTTGGCATTAGTGGATACATGCACAGCTTATCTTATTACTTTTATCATAATTTGTAAATTACTGTAAGAATTATCCATCCAGAGAAAACCAAATATTTTCTCTCCAGTTGTCTTAAAAATAACATAGCTTTGATTTTTTATTTTTTACATTTGAAATCCAAAAGCCTATTTCGTCTTTCTCCATTTCTTCCATATTTGCCTTGCTCAATATTTCTAGAGCTTGACCTAGTTAAAAACATTGTATAAAAATCCAACATAAATCTGTAGAAAAGTGTTTACATTCTACTTACTGTCCCAAATCACTACTGATGTTAGAGGAATTTGTGGTCTTCTCTTTGTTATCGTTTGCTGAGGTTTCCCCTGGAGAAGATCATCAAGAAAGGTGAAATGTTAAAAAGAATGACAGGCAGAGAAAGACATTAAAAAATAGTGTCTTGCTTTGGGGAGTTTAATTTTTGTTCCAGTGGAGATAACAGAGAGTGCTGACACTTCTGATGAAAACATGAGGAAGAAAGAAATGCTAGGTTTGATTTAAGGATGCTCAAACTCAAATAATTTTTTGGGGGACTGATACAGAGATTGGAAAATTTTGTATAAAAAACATTTTTAGCAAAGCCTATCAAAAGTTTGGTGCCATATGAGGCAGCATTCAAAGTAACATAGAGTTTCATATTTTCAGATCTTTCTTCAGCACGTATATATGTCATGTCCAAGATGCATCACTTCTAATTCCATACTTCCACTAGACTTTTGGTTTTATAGTTGCATGCAGGTTCTTTTTATTATCAGAGTGTCTTCTCTGGTCTAGGTAGTATAAATTCTGTCTCCTTTTGTCTTTTCAAAATATTTCCATGGCCATCTACATGGACCTTTATCCATCTTTTCCTTTTCATCCTTCAATTCCTCTTAATGACTTACTATTTCCACTTGTCTAGGACTTCTAACAGTGTTATTTTATATTTTATACCATATTACATCTCAGTCATGCTGTTCTCCACAGATCAAGTGCTAGTTCTAATCAGCCTAACCAGACAGTGATCCTAATCACAAGGCCCTTTGATATAAATTCCTTTATTCATAGACCACCATATATGCTGTCTGTGGAGCCTTAAAGAGTTACTCCATAAAATTATCCCGAAGGATTTTTCCATCTAACATTCCTTCAAGGAACTTTCAATGAATCAGATTTAGGTAGGATTATGAGGATTTTGTTGTTGTTCATGGAGGGGAGAGGTGGAGGGTAAAAATGCTTGTGAATTACTATGTTGCCCAGGCTAGGTAGGGGCAAAGACTTGACAAACCCTTAGAAGAGAGGAACAATAGCCCTTTGTTTTATAGGACTGGATTACTTGTAGCTTTTTGTTATATTTTCATAAGATTGTTAAAATTGCAATTACTTCAATCATGAATCTAAGTTCTGTCTACATCACATGCTTCATTCATGTGTGCTACAGGATTTACAAGATTTTGAGTAACACTATTCTGTTCAGTACATTTTCACATTGCTGTCCCCTAAATTTTAATTCCCTCCATATATTTATGGCAAACATAGGGTTTGTCCTCCTTTAATATGGATTGTGATTTGAAATATGTTACACACATGGATTTAGTGAGTTAACTGAGGGTAAAGCATTGTAGAATTAGCTGTAGCAGTTAGATCATAGGGATCCTGGCATTCTCTCTTACTTGATGTTTCAATATTGCAACACAAGACCATAAGCCTGAATTAAGCCTCTGATTTTAAAAATAATAGCAGAAGATGAGTAAAGCTAATACTTATCAATGCTATGATATACTTATCAATGCTGGATGGGCGCATCCAGAGGGTAGTGGTCAACGGCTCGATGTCCAGATGGAGACCGGTGACAAGTGGTGTCCCTCAGGGGTCTGTACTGGGACCGGTGCTGTTAAATATTTTCATCAATGACCTAGACAGCGAGATTGAGAGCACCCTCAGCAACTTTGCAGATGACACCAAGCTGAGTGGTGCAGTTGACACACCAGAAGGACGGGATGTCATCCAGAGGGACCTGGACAAGCTGGAGAGGTGGGCCTGTGTGAACCGCATGAGGTTCAACAAGGCCAAGTGCAAGGTCCTGCACCTGGGTCGGGGTAACCCCAGGTATCAATACAGGCTGGGGGAGGAAAGGATGGAGAGCAGCCCTGCCGAGAGGGACTTGGGGGTACTGATGGATGAAAAGCTGGACATGAGCCGGCAATGTGTGCTGGCAGCCCAGAAGGCCAACCGTGCCCTGGGCTGCATCAAAGACGACTCTAAAGGACGACTGTACAGGCAGTTTGCTGGAAAGTCACTTGAAGGTAGTCTTTCATTGAATCAAATATTTATACAAATGTGTAAGTGAACAAACATACATATAACAAACATATGGCTTCCATTTGAAAAAATAATTAATTGATTGTGTCTTACCACCTCTAAATGGCAAGATTGATACTTCATTTTTCTTAACATCTATTTGCACTGCCTCTTTTGATTATAAGCTTTTGAGACTGGAAGCAATTTTCTAGTAGTATACTGTGTGTAACAAGTATCTAATGTTGGCAATAGTCCCTGGGTTTTACTATAAATCCAGTATGCTTTTTGGATGAGAGGAAATGTGTGTAGAGCAATTTTAAGTGCAGCTGGAAAAATAAATTGATGTAAATCAAAATATTTCCATAAACAATGAGGACCACCATTGACCAAGTCTGAAAGAGGTTGGTACATTTGTGTTCTTTGCTTTTACACACATGATGTAGATTGTGCTGAAGAGTCTGTGACCAAGACAGTTCATTGCTCCAGAAACTTCAGTTTCTTTAATTCAACAAAGGCAGTCTAATTGAGCATTCTTGATAATGTTTGAAGCATATAGATCATTTACAACAATGATAACTTTCATCCTTTTGAGAAGTACCATGATTACAATAGGACTAACAAAAAGCAAAATCTTGCTGGAAAAAAGGAGGTAATAATTTTACTTTCAGATTTTCATTCTTGAAAGGAATAAAAAAAAAAAAAAAAAAACAGCAAAAAGAACCTGTCTGAACTGTCAACATTAATAAAAGAAACTTTTCTTTCAGCCTGAAATGGCTGTTTCAGGACTGAAGAGCAGCAATGCTTATTGGAAAGTTTTTCATGACACTGACAGTAACGTCACTTGCATGAATAGGAAAAGAAAGAAACTTTTAGGTTCAGATTCAGAACTTTTTCTAACTATGATGAGTTTGCCAACCCAAGAATTTTTGATAGATGCCTGATATTTCTGACTAGTTAACGTAATGAAGCTGTAGTAACCAGACTACTCAGCAACCAGAATTTAGGATATCAGAATCTGGATCTGCAGATACAGCAAAGATGGTGTTTTAGACTTAACCCTTTCAACATCTCCAGTGACACTCTAAATCTAAATCTGTCTGCAATGTAATGTTTATACATAAACTGGGAGTTCAATTCAATTGCCAAAAATTAAATGTGTAGAACCATTTGAAACACTCTGTGCCATTCAAAGCATCCACACATGGCTTGAAAATATCAGATAGGACCTCTTCATGCTTTGTCCCAAGATACTAGACTAACAACTAGGTCAATTGTCCTATTGCATCTCCAGTGTCACTAAACATTAGTGTTCTGGCAATAGAATCAAGTTTCTAGTCAATATAGCAAACAATGTGTAGAGGGTTTGTCATCCATCCAAATAGAGATGTCTAATCTAGGGTGAACTGAAAAGTTGTTCTGACTCATGTGGATGTGTTGAGTGGATCTCCCTGACTTTGTGAGAATTTAGGATTTTGTGTAAACACCTATGTGCAGATGCTTAGACTCAAATACCTCAGTTTGGTGCTAAACAATTTTTGTAAGAATACTGAAAGGAAATGGGAGGAGGAGAACAGGCTGAGAAAGAGGAGATTAGGATGGAGAGATGTAGAATGAGCTGATGTAGAGAAACCTTGCATGTCTAACCCCCACATTTGACAAAGGGAGAACTAAAACTTTTTTTTTTTTTTTTTCCCCAGATGCCTTCTGAAATTTTACTGAATTTTGTTTTTCTTACAGAATCTGAGCTGTGATTTTAGCCATACCTTTCAGAATAGTTCTTAAGAAGTTCTATGACAGTAAATCTAATTGAATGTTTTCTGCACTGCAAAATCTGTTTAAGAAATTTTTGCCACCTCTCACTTTGCTTTCTCAGCTCCATGTTTCTACAAATGCACTGACATTTGCTGACGGTGTAACTGTTGGAGTCATATTGTAAACCAGCTCAGTGGAATGGTCCGCATCATAAAGTAAAGGTGAAAATATATTTTCATTTCCAGAGGAGAAAATGAATATGAGACTATATTATCAGTCATATTGTTCAGATGATTGTTCTTTTGTCTACATTGTCTCTGTGGTACAATGGTAACAGACAGTACAAAATGCCCTCCCTATAGTTAAGTGGGCAGCAAGTAAAACATGCTGATACAAAACTGTACACATTACTACTTAATTTTCTGAGAAAGGGAGGAAGCAGGAGAGTAGCTCCATTTATTTTTGTATGTTTAACCTGAATCCAGTCTAAATGTATTTCACCTAAATCAACTGTTTCTATAGGGTTTATTACAATTAAGCATGTTCATTGGGTAGAGTTAATGATCTAAATGGGCAGATCAGACGTTGGTCTGGTGAAGAGCTTAAAATGTGAACATGTCAGTGATGTATATTAGTGAGAAATAAGGAAATATTAAGAAAGTTATAGACTCAGTGGTAAGAAAACTACTCCTGTAATTGTAAGGACCTCCACAGGACTCCTTATGAAGCAGTGGGTTTGTTACTCAACAGCACGCTTCATAAATATTAAGTGTGAACTTTTCCACAGGGATGCCTACCTTAAGGCAAAAGACAGATACATCTTAGAGTTTCCTATCTGACATTTCAAACTGTATTTGCTTTAGCATTCAAAATCTTTCTACTCCTACTGCTATTATACAGCCACCTCTGCAGTGCTTACTCATCATCAGAAGATGTGAGTGGAAGATCTGTAAGGGTAGTTTTCTCTAGCCTTAACACTCCAAATGTGCAGATTTCCAACTAGTTTTCTGATTCTGCTTTTTCCAAGCAGATGTGCCAGATCTTAGCACTTTTCATTTCCAACCTTCTGTCATGTTTTTGTTGTAATGCATTCACCCTTTGAAATAAGTTGCAAGTCGCACATTCAGAGTATCAGGAAGAATAAATAAAATTTCAGACTTGACAATAATTGCATTTTCAATGACAGGCTTTGATGTCTTCTGTATTCACACCTATCTCTAATAAACACATCTAGATAATGACTACCAAAAAAGGAAAATCTTATTCTTTTCTCTATTCATCATATTCTTTTGGCAGTCTAAAGTAGTATACATATATTCACATTGTTTCTCAACTAAGCAAAGTACACAAGAACAACAAAAACACAGAAGTGCAAGATTTTTTCTATTATTGAAGAGAAATTTTCAAAAAGTAATTGAGCACCTAACTAATAAATCAACATTATGAAACAATGAAGACTACAACAGAAGACTTTTGTCGAAGTATAAAAAAATTACCGTGACAAGCACAGATCAATAAATATTGGAGAAATAGAGATAATAGTAAATTTGCTGATGTTAGATGCTGCAACAGCTCAAAAAATTCTGCAATTAAAATTAGTAGTCAGTACAAAAGTCCTACTTTTTATATTTCTTTAGAGGACTTCTCTATTTTTGTTTGTGAGATCATACTATCTGCTTTCACTGAGTATGGTTATTAGCTATTGACTTTATAGATTTCCTCAGCATGTCTCTCACCTGTACCCCAAAATATACTCTTAAAATAAAAATATAGCATTGCTTTCTTTTCCAGGAAGAAGAAAAAAAAACAGAAAAGGTATTTCCTCTAATGATGTTATTCTGCTTCAAACTACTTATTGTTAAATGTACAGTGTCTTTCCATGAATTGTGCCACACGGCAGCACTCGTATCCACTCAGAAACATATGATGTCTTTTACATTGTAAAATGGAATAACCGATAATCCTGAATCAGACTGATGGAGAACTCTGCCAAACATTATTCAAGCCTTGTAAAAGATTGTCTTCTGAGGACACCCTTTTCCATTTTTGTGAGGGAGTAAGCTATTTATGTTGGTGTGAATATGTCAGACATCCTGTCAAGGAATAGACAAGAATAGATTGACTATAAAGGCAGTTCTAAAACTCACTTACTCCTTACCCTTCTCAACCGTGTGCCATATGGTGTGCCTTTAAGGGATCTATAGTCTAAAAAGCAGACTGAAGGAAATTGATAAAACAGTAAAAAAGCAAATCCCCTCCATTCTATGGTGAGAACGAAGCATCTTTATTAAGTACAACTGTATCTGGCAGGATGTGACTCCTCTGACTAAGTGTAAAGATTTGTAGATACCTACATAAAAGCTTATGTTCCTGAGCTCCTTAAACCTAGGTTTCTAGCACCATTTAAGACACTTAACTAGTCCTCCCAGCTTCTCTCTGACCCTTTCAAAAGGGCGTGTTTCTGAGTCTTACCTACCAATCTTGGGTAGGTGTTCTGGAAACTGTAATGTGGATTAGAAAGCATAAGATACCTGCATCAAGGCAACTGAATTGAGCCTCTGTGTTCTTTATAGCTGTGTCATAAAATGTAGTTAACCCCAAGAGTGGCCATTTCTCCTTATTAGTAAAAAATGAAGCAAAGAATGACCAGTTCATACACAGTCAACCTTACTGGAGAGGATAAATTCAGGTCATATGAATTCCTCTTCAGGACCTTTACCAAACAACTCCAAAAGGATATAAACAAATGAACAAATAGTAAGTAAAAAATGTATTTAAAGAGCTATAATTATTTAAAAAAAAAAATGTTTAAGTATTATTAAAGAAAAACTGAACTTCTCCTGTTACTTATAAAATAATGTTATAAAAAATGAAATTAATATGAAGTGGAAATACAAATTAAATCACAAACATGTGTTTATCCTCTACTGAAAAACAGCAATCAGCCATAACCTTAAGGTAACACAATTTCTAATGATGTAAGTTTAAATGTGCATTTTGTGGACTCTTGCAAACACAGAAAATCTCTTCTACTTTCTTCACACATATGTTTATTAAATATTATTTCTAAGTGCATGTTTATATAAATGATGTCATAAATAAAAGCAGAGCAGAAAATCATTTAGGTGCACTGTATCTTAACAGAGGTCATTTAAAAAACTTTCAAGAAAAAAAGTAGTCCTCCAGTTTTGCTAATAGAAAGGTGGTGGCTACTGCAGTGAGGAATTTAGGAAGACTTCGAAGGAAAATCTTTGTGTCACAGCCTAGTTATAGTTTATATTCACAGATGGCAAGGTATGTGGTGTGACAACTAGACATAATCACTCTGTCACATTCACTAAAGCTGTTCTTACAGATGTGATGTTCACAATACATTTTTCAGCCTTGTAAGAATACAGAGACATGGGGTTTTTTACTGCTTACTCTTGAAGAGAAGCTTTCCATCTGGTTTGCATTACAGATTCATCTTGCACTAAGAACTGAACTTTTTTCTTCTTATTATGCTAGTGCTTTATTATTCAAAGAAATTCTTGTTTTTCAGTCTTACAAATATTGTTCTGTCTTAGATTGCTCCACCAGAGGCTGTCATTCACCAGCAGAAGAAAAACCTCTCCCTCAGAGTGGTGACCTCTGTACTTGTACATACTACACTCAAAATATGTTCTTTACTATTACTTGCAAGATGCACACAGAGAAAGTGTAGGAGTTTTATTCTATAATTTCCTTTTCATATAAAGGCAGCAACTTTTTAAAAGCTTCTTAAACTGTTGTTTTTGGGGGCTATCCTATATCTCCATTATTTATTTTTCTTAGAGTTGTAACAACGCTTAATTTTTTCTTTTTTATTTTCTCCTGAAACCTTTTCTTTCATCAGTACAATTTAACTGCTTCCAGTCATACCACAACTACTGTAATAATAACAGAAAAATCTTATAATTCATTTAGTATACATTAGTGCTCGATTTAGTGAGGCAAATAGTCAGCTGATACAAACTGGCGTAGCTGTAATTCAATGTGATATAATAAAGCCTAGAGGGAATAAAAAAACTTCCAATTCACTAGGAAAGTCAAACAATTAGCAAAACACCCAGGTTTATTTTATAGCACTCAGATAAATGTGATATTCTTTAATCTTATAAAAAGAACATCTTCTTAACATAAATTGTAAATATTTGGAAAGATACACCCACTTGACTTAAATATTTGCACTTCTACATACTGGAAAGTAGCATACCATTATACTTTGTGAGACTACAATACAAATTTTGTATTAATTTTAGTGTTTTCATGATACTATATTGTTTTATAATGAACTCCCTAGCTTCTTCTTTTTTTTTTTTTTTTTTACATTTTGTGAAATTTTACTTCTCAATAGCTAGTGCTATTGGATCTGTAATTATGGACTTAATATTTGTGGTATTAACACAATTTAAACTGGTAAATAGAATCTCCTTGGTCCTCAACATATTTGATCTTCCTTATTTATAAATAGCTCTGCTGTTAATTTCATTCTTTTATTAAATTCTTGAAGATTGATTATATAAATTTATTTTCAGTCAAGTCATTTCATTGCATCAAAATTCCTGTCTGATTTTCTATTATTGATAATTTCCTTTCAAGAAGAGCATGATATTTTTGCTTAATTATTTATGGTACTCTTTATATTAAGATAATATGTCATTTAATTCAGTTGTTTTGCAGCTATTGGAATGATATCAAAAGGATCAGATTTATTGTCTATATAATTTCTCGACTTAATTTCTGATATAACAAGTCCTACCTTTGAAAAAAAAAACAACAAAAAAAACAGAAAACTATTAAGAAAGTCTTTACTACTGGACATAACTGTACTTCTTTATAAATATTACAAAACACAGAGCTGCCAATGGGTCTGGATAAAAAAACTGATACCAAGGGTGGTTCATGATTCAGTCTTGTGTGTAGGAGGGAAGAAGAGAAATACACTATTTCAACATAACACATTTTAATGGTAGGAATAATTAATTACTAGAGTAACTTACCTGGAGAGGTTCTGTGGGGTCTGTGGAGAATAAATTCACAGACATCTTTGAGAGCATATGTTGTGGTTTGACCTGGCTGGACACCAGGTGCCTACCAAAGCTGTTGTTATCACTCCTCAGCTGGACAGGGGAGAGCAAATATAACAAAAGCTTGTGAACTGAGATAAGTACAGAGAGATCACTCACCAATTACCATCATAGGAAAAACAGACTTGACAGCCTGCCTCACCATGGTCTTCACCACAGGCTGAAAGGGAATCTCTCCTCTGGTGCCTGGAGCACATCCTCCCCCTCCTTCTAAACTGACCTTGGTGTCTGTGTCTGCAGAGTTGTTGCACTCACATCTTCTCACTCCTCTCTCCACTGCTATAATACCACAGCAGGTTTTTTCCCCCTTCTTAAATATGTTATCACAGAGGCACTACCACCATCACTGATAACCTTGGCCTTGACCAGAGGTGGGTCTGTCTTGGAGCCGGCTGACATTGGCTCTGTCAGACATAGGGGAAACTTCTAGCAACTTCTCAGAGAAGCAACCCCTGTAGACCCCGGCTACCAAAACCTTGCCATGCAAACCCAGTATAACGTATCATAAGTGACACTGGTGCAGCCTCATGTTCACAGGCCCTGGTCCTCATGGGGGACTTCAGCTACTCTGATATCTGTTGGAGGGACAACACAGCTGACAACACAAGCATTCCAGGAGGCTCCTGGAGTATGTTGATGATAACTTCCTCCACCAAGTGACAGAGGAGCTCATGAGGAGAGGTGCTGTACTAGACCTTGTTCTTACCAACAAGGAGGGGCTGGTGGGGAATGTGAAGCTCAAGGGCAGCCTAGGCTGCAGTAACCATGAAATAGTGGAGTTCAAGATCCTCAGGGCAGAGAAGAGGGCACGCAGCAAGCTCGCTACCCTGGACTTCAGGAGAGCAGACTTTGGCCTCCTCAGGGATCTGCTTGGTAGGGTAGCTTGGGATAAAGCCCTAGAGGGAAGAGGGGCCCAAGAAAGCTGGCTAATATTCAAGGATCACCTCCTCCAAGCTCAGGAGCGATGCATCCCAAGAAAGGGGAAGTCAGACAAAAATGCCAGGAGGCCTCCATGTATGAAGAAGGACCTCCTAGGCAAGCTCAAGCAGAAAAAGGAAGCCTACAGAGGGTGGAAGCAAGGACAGGTAGCTTGGGAGGAATACAGAGAAATTGTCTGAGTAGCCAGGGAGCAGGTTAGGAAAGCCAAAGCCCTGACGGAATTAAACTTGGCCAGGGATGTCAAGGGCAACAAGAAAGCCTTTTATAGGTATGCCACTGATAAAAGGAGGACCAGGGAGAATGTGGGCCCTCTTCAGATGGAAGAAGGAGACTTGGTTACTGAGGACATGGAGAAAGCTGAGGTGCATAACCACTTTTTTGCCTCAGTCTTCAACAGCCACACCACCCAAGTCATGGGTCTCCAAGACAGGGAGTGGAAGAACAAAGAACCATCCATTGTAGGAGAAGACCAGGTTCTAGAGTACCTAAGGAACCTGAAGGTGCACAAGTCCATGGGTCCTGATGAGGCGCATGCATGGGTCCTGAGGGAACTGGCGGACGAAGTGGCCAAAACACTCTCCATCATATTGGAGAGTCCGGGCAGTCTGGTGAGGTTCCCACTGACTAGAGAAGGGGCAACATCACCCCCATTTTTAAAAAAGGAAAAAAAGGAGGATGCAGGGAACTACAGGGCATTCAGCCTCACCTCTGTGTCTGGCAAGATAATGGAGCAGATCCTCCTCGAGACCATGCTCAGGAATATGGATAACAAGGATGTGATTGGGGACAGCCAACATGGCTTCACCAAGGGCAAATCATGCCTGATGAACTTGGTAGCCTTCTACGATGGGGTTACAGCATTGGTGGAGGGAGGGCAGCCAACTGACATCATCTACCTGGACTTGTGCAAGGCATTCGACACTGTCCCACACGACACTCATGTCTCTAAACTAGAGAGACATGGATTTGACAGATGGACCACTCATTGGATAAGGAACTGGCTGGATGGCCGCACCCAAAGAGTTGCCATCAATGGATCAATGTCCAGGTGGAGACCAGTGATGAGTGGCATTCCTAAGGGGTCAGTACTGGGGCTGGTGTTGTTTAACATCTTTGTTGGTGACATGGACAGCGGGACTGAGTTCACCCTCAGAAAGTTTGCTGATGATACTGAAACATGTTGCCCAGAGAAGTTGTGGCTGCCCCATCCCTGGAAGTGTTCAAGGACAGGTTGGACAGGGCTCTGAACAACCTGGTCTAGTGGAAAGGTGTCCCTGCCCATCCATGGCAGGGGGGGGGGCACTAGATGATCTTTAAGGTCCCTTCCAACCCTAACCACTGTATGATTCTATGATTCTATATCTGATTCTGTCTCAAAGAAAGGGAAGGAAACATGCATCTCTACAGGAGGATGAAGGATGGATTGAAAATTGTATCATGGGAGACCTGGAAGATTTTGTGCTCCTGAGTCTAGAGGCACACTTCCGACCCATCTAAGCTGTATGTCACAGACTGAGCTAAATGTGCACTTTCCTCTCTGCCCTTTCTTCACCATTCAGTATTTTGGTGAATTTAGAAGGGAACCAACTACTATTCTGGAAGGGAGCCATGAAAAGCAGTGGGAGTGGTGTTCCAAGAAAGCCACATATTCTGCTACTGGTAACTTTAGACAAAGAATCTGCTTCTGAGCAGACCCATACAAAGATATCTGACTGGATTGGTGGAAGGCTTTTCTACCCTGAATTTCAGCCTAAGCTATTATAAAGTTCTCGTCTTTTTGCTTCCCGGAATAGGCATTGAAAAAATAATTTTCTTTACAGAATGCCTGCAGATAGTGTGATAGCTATAGACGTACTATGCTGCCAGGTTGAAAAAGTGAGTACACAGTGTGACCTACTGAGCTGTGATAATAATTTTTCTTGCTGCAAACACGCATGCAATGCAGCTTGTGTTGAGGTAGTTTACAAGTATTTCCACCAACAGGAGTAGGTAAATTCAGGCAATATGATTATACATTTCCTGATCCATGGTGGAGGAAACAGTGTTTCTCTATATATCTGTTGCATCATCAAAAGGTTTCAGAAAGCTTGGGCTAAAAATACAAGGCTGCAGGTCAAGTATAAAATAGTAAGCATGAGATTAATGCAAGTAATGAAATATGCCAATGACTTTAGATTTCTATGGAGGATTTGCATTTTTATTAGCATCCAGTGAGCCAAGCAGCACAATGAGTTTGGCAAATATACTGACTTTTGACAGCCAGCCAGTAATTTAGGGGAACAGAAGGCACCTGATGTAATGCTCAAATATTTATTTGCATTTTTGATCTACTTCTTTCTTTTCTGGAACATACTAATGTTATGTGTCCTATTGTAAAAGGATGAGGATCAAACAATGTTTTTAATACAGCCAGAAACAATGTGTGACAGATGCTTCTTTGTGCCTTGCAGTATCTTTTGGTCTAAAGGTTACAGAGAAGCTCTGCTTTGAATGACTAGTATTTTCTATTAAAAAGACAAAGAGCATTAGTCACATTGGGTATAATTGCCTAAAACTCGGTAAACACTTTAAGAACAGAGCAGTTCAAGACTGTCTAAACATGTAGGTGACTAAACTTACTAAGCATCTGATCATCCTACATACACAAAACTGTCTGTTGTAAGGAGACAGGTGCCCATGTCCCACCCTTTGCTTTACAGAAAATGAAGCATATGTAGATACATATATGAACTCTGTTGAGGGGTGATTGTGACCTTTTCTATAAAGCTGAGTACCTAGATCACAAAACTATAAAGCAGGAATCTTGGTGTCTGTACTCTCTTTCCTTTCACAACTTGTTCAAATTCATCCAAGCTAATGTTACCTTACACAACAGGATCTCCTCTTTCTGAAATAACATCTGTAACTACTAAATTGTGATTTTGAAATGTCAGCGATTGATTTCATCTTCTCCAACAAGTTCTTATCTTCTAAGGACCTCTGTACAGACAGCATCCTGAAAGCATGGAAACATCCAATATTTCTGACTGTTCCCTTATATCATCAGTTCAGCAGAGTGCATTGCCCACAGGCACAGTTATATGTCTTATATCTTCAGCGGGGGAAGATTATTCCCTAAAATAGGCAGATGGGATTGTCCCTGAAATTCTATGAATCTATCTAGACACCTCACCCTCTGTCTGACCTCTACCCTCAACTCTGTGGGTAAATAGTATTGTCTTCTGGGGTTCCAAGTCTTTCATAATTCCATGCAGTGGTTGATTAAGCAGATCATATTATAGTCTTTTTGATTATTTTTTATTAAGATATATATACTATGTATCCAAGTATTTTGCAGAAACAACAGAACTAGCAAGTTAATTGCTTTACTTGGGAAACTTAGTATATTATGGTACAACATAGTAAATAAACTTTTAAAATATGCTTTCTTAAGTGACAAATGATGCATGTTATCTCAGTTACTCATACTTAAAAAAAATATATATAGTGTTTAATAATTACAGAGGATCTAAATCCAGTCTTACTGCTATTGGTTTCTACTCACAGCTTTTCTAACTTGGCTTTACATTTTTATACTACACTTTATCACTGAAATTCTTACTTCTTTCCTCATTAGTCATAAATAAAAGTTATGTTACCACTAGATTTCATGGAATTATTGGCATTTTTCCTTTTCATGGGTCAAAACTAAGGCTGGGGTAGAACTTAACATCGTGAGGTAGATGATTTACTTTGGAGAACAACAGGAGTAAAAACATTTGGGGATCTGAACACAATGACATAGAAAAACATTTTATGGTAAAATTATGAGTGGATTCTAGATCTGCCTTCCTGTGTTTATCTTGAGTAGACTTTGATAATAGTGTGGATAGGATCCAAATGAACGAGTAAAAAACACAGAAAAAAGCACACAAACAGATTTAGAGCCAAGAAAGGTAAATTGTGAAATAATAAAAAGTAGCAAGGCTCAAGCAAGAGGAAAAATTAAAAAGTTTCACATTAATTTAGGGATTTAGTTTTGCATTTTGCCATAAATTGCAAGTTTATCTGTATTTTTCTGAATCAGCTTCAGGATAAAAGCCATTGTTCTGTGAAAAGCTTGATTATGCCAGCAGCCTAGAATATCCTGCTTATACTGACATTCAACTCCAGTTCAGAGTTCTGTTCCCAAAGTCTTTAGTGAATCTTTTGGAGTTTTCTGTTAACAACTTGTTTCTCAGTGGGCTAGAAAATGCCAGACCACATGGATACTGACAGTTACCACATACTGATGAGAGGTGAGTACTGATACCATAGCTGCCATGGTGTAAATACTAAATATGAAACAGTACGATCCTCATCACAATAGGCACATTAAATAGCTCAGTGTTAATGTGACCATATTTCCCAGAAAGCCCTTGATTTTTGTTGTCAGATGCCCGTCATGACCTCCCAGTTAGGTTTACAAAAGCTGTGCTTTCTTCTGATTTTTGGAAACCTGGCCAGGGTTTGGATTTCTGCCACTTTGAGGAGCTGCCAGACAGTGGAACAGATGGATCTCACAAGAAACAGGCTCTTCTTTACTGAGCTGGCTGGTGACTGTATAAGGCGGCAAGACTAATCAATTTGCACATCCCAGGTTATACACAGCACAGGAAAACCTTTAATTGAATCACATCAATATATGCACAACGAAGCAGTAAGCAGTCAAGCATAGCAAGCTGCAAAACGAAGCATGTGCCTTATGATATAAGAGAATGCTAGAACTTTCTAACATTTTGCGTTTAGATAATTTAATACAGCTAAACTTTCTAATGAATCCTTTTACTTTCCCGCCATTTATTTCCTGGGTTTCAAATTCACACCTTTTTTTTGTCCTATGTCTTGTCACTTTTGCTATATTGAATTTGATTCCCCAAACATTATTTCTGTTATCCCTCCCAGAGTCATCTTCTCCATCTGATAGCTAGTCTGGCTGAATCTACTGCTTCTTCAACAAAAAAATTCTGAACTGTGACAGGATGGGAAATTTCATAGTAGCACAGACTTAAGGTCAAAAGGAACATTAGATCATCTGATCTGACCTTCTACATAGCCGAAGTTTTTTCATAGCGTTGTATTTTTCTTCTGTGGACATTATCTTTTTTTTTTTTTTTTTTTTTTTTTTTATTCAACATTAATTCTTCATGCATCCATATTTATTTATTTTTAATAAGCTTTACCTTATGTAAAATCTTCAAACTGGTTATTATTGTTCACTAATACTATCAATAAAAGTGCAAAAGTGTGGAATTGGCAGCCTTTTTATTGTGCTTATTTATCTGTAGAGATTTTGAAGATTCTGGTAATCTACACTACTCTATGACATCTAAAGGACAAAATCCTAATCGATAGAATCTATCCTTGGGTGTTAGTCATAATGGACATACTGAGAAATAAGTAAAAAGGATTCCAGAGTTTTAAAGTCAGGAAGAATAAAGCAGCTAATCACTTTTTTCCTTCCAGTCCACCCACACAACATCTAAAGACAGTTGAGAAATTCAGCTATAACATTAAATGCCTGTAAGCTTTTCAGATGGGTTTAAAAACCAACTGTGCACAGTAAGGAAGTTTTCTGTAATATTTTTGTATTTTTTTAATGCTACAATACCATTAGTCAAATATTCAGCTCAGTGAATTTACTTGAATGGAGGAAAATATGATTTTGAAATTCTTCATTATCTGTTTTTTTGTTCTTTCTCACAACATGTTAAGTGATAGAACACTGCATGTTTCATACCTTCAGAGAGAGAAGTGTCATTGTTTTGTAAATTAGTGTGTGGTCAAAAATACTTTCATATTAACATTCATGCTTACATAGGAATTAGGGCTTCTCCCCCTAGAAAGGTGGCAGGATCAATAGCCTAACTGAAGAGCATCTACACAAATGCATGCAGCATGGGCAACAAACAGGAGGAGCTGGAAGCCATTGTGCAATGGGAAAACTATTAGTTGCAGTTGTGGCAACATGGTGAGATGACTCTCACAATTGGAGTGCTGTAATGGATGTCTATAAACTCTTCAGAAGGGATAAGCAAGGAAGGAGAGATGGTGGGTAGCCCCGTATATCAGGGTGTGTTTTGACTGTCTAGAGCTTAATGATGGTAACAATAGGGTTGAGTGTTTATAGGGGTAAGAATCAGGGATAAGGCCAATGAGGCAGATAACATGGTGGGAGTCTATTATAGATGACCCAAGCAGGATGAGGAAGCAGATGAAATATTCTATAAGCAGCAGGGAGAAGTCTCACAATTGCTAGCCCTTATTCTTGTGGGGGACTTCAACTTGCCAGATGTCTGCTAGAAATACAATATAGCAAAGAGGAAAGAGTCTAGGAGGTTCCTGGAGTGAGTGGAAGATAACTTCCTGACACAGCTGGTGAGTGAGTCAACTAGGGAAGGGACCCTGCTGGACGTACTGTTTGCTTACAGGGAAGTGGGTGATGTGATGGTTGGAGGCCATCTTGGACATAGCGATCACAAAATGATAGAGTTTTTAATTCTCGGAGAATTAAGGAGAGGGGTCAGCAGAACTGCTACCTAAGAACTATAGAATCATAGAATTGCTTGGTTTGGAAGAGACCTTTAAGATCATTAAGTCCAACCATTTACCTATCATTGCGAAGTCCACCACTAAACCATATCCCTATGTGCCACATCTACACGTCTTCATAATACCTCCAGGGATAGTGACTCAACCACTTCCCTGGGCAGCCTGTCCCAGTGCTTGACAACCCTTTTGGTGAAGAAATTTTTCCTAATATTCAATTTGAACTTCCCCTGGTGCAATTTCAGACCATTTAGTCTTGTCCTATTGCCTGTTATTTGGGAGAAGAGGTTGGCACCCATCTCTCTATGATTTCCTTTCAGGTAGATGTAGAAAGTGATAAGGTCTCCCCTCAGCCTCCTCTTCTCCAGACTAAACATCCCTCAGCCGCTCCTCATAGGACTTGTGCTCTAGAAATACCTTGGATTCCAACAGATAGACTTTGTCCTGTTCAGGACACTGGTTCTCTTGGGAGGCAACCCTGAAGGACAAAGGAATCCAGGAAGACTGGACATTCTCCAAGGAGGAAGTCTTAAAGGTACAGGAGCAGGTCATCCCCCTGTGCTGAAAGACAACCAGTGAGGAATAAGACCAGCCTGGCTGAACAGAGAGCTTTGTCTGGAACTCAGGAAAAAAAGGAGAGTTTATGACCTTTGGTAGAAGGGGCAGGCATCTCAGGAGGACTACAAGATGTCATGAGGTGATGCATGCAAAAAATTAGGAAGGACAAAGCCCAACTAGCTACTGCTGCTTGGCTGCTGCTGTAAAAGGCAATAAAAAGTGTTTGTATAGATACATTAGCAACAAAAGAAGGGCAAAGGAGAATCTCCATCCTTTATTGGATGTGGAGGGAAATAGTGACAAAGGGTGAGGAAAAGGTTGAGGTGCTGAGGCCAACTGTGTGAGATTCAACAAGGTTAAGTGCCAAATCGTGCATTTGTGTCATAACAACCCCATGCAATGCTACAGGCTGGAGGAGGAGTGGCTGTAAAGCTGCCTGGCAGAAAAGGACCTGGGTGTGTTGTTAGACAGCCAGTTGAATATGACCTGGATGTGTGCCCAAGTGGCTAAGGTCAATGGCATTCTGGCTTCTATCAGAAACAGTGTGGCAAGCAGGACTAGGAAAGTGATTGTCCCCCTGTACTCAGCACTGGTGAAGCCTCACCTTGAATACTGTGTTCAGTTTTGGGCCCCTCACTACAGGATGGACACTGAGGTGCTGGAGCATGTCCAAAGAAGGGCAATGAAGCTGGTGAAGGATCTAGAGAACAAGTCCTATGAGGAGTGGCTGAGGGATCTGGGGTTGTTTAGCCTGGAGAAAAGGAGGCTGAGGGGAGACCTTATCCTTCTCTACAACTACCTGAAAGGAGGTTGCAAAGACGTGGGTGTCAATTACTTCTCCCAAGTAACAGGTGGTAGCACAAGAGGAAATGACCTCAAATTGTGCCAGGGGAGGTTTAGATTGGGTCTTGGGAAAAATGTCTTCACCAAAAGGGTTGTCAAGCATTGGAACAGGCTGCCCAGGGAAGTGGCGGAGTCACCATCCCTGGTGATCATCTAGACCAATCCCCCTGTTAAAACAGGTTCACCTAGAACAGGTTGCACAGGACCACCTCCAGGTTGGTTTTGGGTATCTCCAGAGAAGGAGCCTTCACAGTCTCTCTGGGCAGCCTGTTCCAGTGCTCTGTCACCCTCACAGTAAAGTTTTCCCTCATGTTCAAATTCCTTTCTTCCAGTTTGTGCCCATTGCCCCTTGTCCTGTAGTTGGGCACCACGGAAAAGAGTCTGGCCCCATCCTCTTGACACTCACCCTTGAGATATTTATAAGCATTGATAAAGTCCCCTCTCAGTCTTCTCTTCCTTAGGCTGAACAGCCCCAGCTCCCTCAGCCCTTCCCCATAGGAGAGAAGCTCCAGTCCACTCATCATCTTTGTAACCCTCCATTGTACTCTCTTCAGTATTTCCTCCTCTTTCTTGTGTTGGGGTGCCCAGAACTGGACATAGTACTCCAGATGGGGACACACCAGGGCAGAGTAGAGGGAGAAGATAACATCCCTCAACCTGCTGGCCATACTCTTCTTAATGCACCTCAGGATACCATTGGCCTTCTTGGCAAAGAGGGCACATTACTGGCTTTATAGTCAATTTGTCATCCACTAGGACTCCCAGGTCCTTCTTCTCAGAGTTCCTTTCCAGCAAGTCAACCCATAACCTGTACTGATATATGGGGTTATTCATCCCCATCTGCAGGACTCTACAGTTGCCCTTGTTGAACCTCATGAGGTCCCTCTCCACCCAACACTAGCCTGTCCAGGTCTCACTGAACAGCAGCACAGCCTTCTGGTGTATCAGCCAGTCCTCCCAGTTTTCTATCATCAGAAAACTTGCTGAGGGTACACTCTGTCCCTTCATCCAGGTCACTGATGAATGCATTGAACAAGACTGGGCCCTGTATGGACCCCTGGGGGACACCGCTGGCTACAGGCCTCCAACTAGACTCTGCACCACTGATCACAACCCTCTGAGCTCTGCCATTCAGCCAGTTCTCAATCCACCTCACTGTCCTGTCCTCTAAACCACACTTTCAGGTGTTACCTATGAGGATGTTATCGGAGACAGTGTTAAAAGCCTTGCTGAAGTCAAGGTAGACAACATCCACTTCTCTCCCCTCATCCACCTAGCCTTTCATGGCATCATAGAAAGCTATCAGATTGGCCAAGAACAATGTCTTCTAGTGAATCCATTTTGACTACTCCTGATCACCTTCTTTTCCTCCACATGCTTAGAGATGACCTCCAGAATGAGCTGCTCCATCACCTTTCCAGGGATGGAGATGAGACTGACTGGCCTGTAGTTTCCCAGGTCCTCCTTCTTCTACTTCTTGAAGACTGGAGTGACATTGGCTTTTCTCCAATCCTTGGGCGCTTCTCCGGTACCATGACCTTTCAAAGATGATGGAGAGTGTCTTCCCAATGACATCTGCCAGCTCCCTTTAGCACTTGTGGACACATCCCATCAGGGCCCTTGGGTTTATGGGTGTCCAGTTTGTATCACTGATCTCTAACCTGATCTTCCTTAATCAAGGGAAGGTCTTTCTTTCTCTAGAATTTCTCTCTTACTGCCAGGGTTTCAGATTCCTGAGGGCCAGCCTTAGTAGCAAAGACTGAAGAAAAGAAGGCAAAATTCTTTAAATGTGAATGGTAAAATATACCCAGAGGTTACTGTGGGTTTGATGCAATAATTGCTGGAATAGGTCATTATTTTCTTGTCCATAGCTGAGCAGTCATCAAAAGCCACAATCAAATATTCCCAAGCAAGTGTTTCAAGTCAGAGTTTTAATTTTACTTTAGTCTTCTTGCTTTCAAATGAAGAATTTTAAATCAAGGATTCTGAGCCCATCGGTTGTATATTTAGTGTAATGCTTTATTAAATGAGGACTTAAGAAACTGTGTTTTGACCTTTTTACTTCTGCTTTTCTAAATATGTTCAGGAATTTAAGGGAAATAACACATTTAATAGCCTCAGCTTCTGGGAAGCAGGTATTGGTTTCTAAGCAATTTCACATCTTAGTACTTCACGTCTTAGTGTCTTATGTTTCACCCCTGGAGAATTTGTCCTACCAAGCATTATGGGATAGGAGCCATAATTTTAAATGTGCATTCCGTATAGAAAGAATAGTATCCATTTTACTCAGAACTGACATCTGAGATAGTCTTCTGGAGTCCCTTTTTGTCAATGAAGAAAACCAGTTTGTTTGGTTTTGGAGTTTTTTTTGTGTGTTGTTTTGTTTGGTTGTTTGTTTGTTGTTTTTTTGGGGGGGGTTATTTGTTTTTGTTTTTGTTTTTTTCTAGTTATGCTTTGTGGTATCCTAAGGAAGAAATTGAAAATTATTTACATGAGTCTTTGAATTGTTTGCTTTCCTCTGTTTTCTAAGAGGAATTTAAATAGTTGCTAAACTGCTTACCTCTAGTCATCTGAAGTTAGCTGAGTGTGATTGCTGTTCTAATTTGCATTATTTCAAATGCAAATTTAAGATCTGAATGCTAACACACTCTTGCCTTTATATTTCACAGAGGTGCTGGAATAACTTGTATCAAGCTAGTAAGATTCTACTAATGCCAATAATGCAAGACATGACCATGAGACTGTCCTTCCTTTTGCCTGGATTCATTTGCAGCCAGGTAGGAGTGGATCACAGGAACATCACAAGAAAGTTGATCCTTATATCTGTAAGAATCTATCAGAATTATACCAATGATCAAGAATCAGGGAGGAAAAAAACCACAAACAACAATATAACAAAACAAAAAGGAAAAACCCACAGGTGTAAGGGATCAAAAGTCGTATTTCTTTGGACTTGCATAGTCAGGTAACCATAACTCATAACCATACATCTGAGACAAGTGAACATATGAAGAATACCAAGGGGTCTTCATGTGTTGAACAGAAAACACACATACATAGACACTTTGATATTTTCTGATATGAGTTACCTTATGATTAAGGGGATAAGTAAAGATGCATCCAAACTGGTACTCTAGTCCAGGAATTGACTTGATACAGACAGGATATATGATTATTTTAAAGGTAACTAAAAGAAATTCTAAAGACTAGAGACACAGAAAAGAAGAAGAAAAGAAAAAAATCAAGGTAGAACATAACAAAATAGAACATCTGTTCCATTTTAAAAAAAATCTTCACATATTTTTTCTTTTTCTTTTTTTTCAAGCCATTTTAGTAGATGTAAGAAGTTATTGCCATCTTTTAAAAATCAGCAGAAAACTGCTTGCAGGGAAATGATTTTATGGACTCAACTAATTTTTTACTAGGTAGCTACTCTTAAGTATTCATGGAAGGAACAAGCGAAAAATACTGTTACAATAGCTTCAGAAATAAACAGCTACAGCAATTTAGGTCAAAGGTTATGCAGATGCAAGTGAAAAACAAACTACTGAATTACAAATAGAAGAGTCCTTAGCATTACAAAGATTAAGGCATCTGTGACACTGTGCAACAATCCACTACTTGATTTGCCCCAGGGAATCACTGTTCAGGATCCTGGTTACAGACACTGTTCTCACAGCACACAGGGTTGCAACCTGGCCTGTCATCTAGGGCAGCCTGCCCACTCTGTAATCTGCTCTAGACTACTTCAGAGGTGAGACACAATCTTGGATGCAATGCAGGCTTCCTGCTCTTTTTGTCGTTTCCAATACACAACAATACAGCTATAAACATATGAAGACTAAAACTATAGCAGTTATAAACAGTATTAAGACAGGATATAATACTAAACATAATAGTCTAGAAGTTGATAGCAGCCATCTGACAAAGATGCAATAACAATGGGAGATGTGCATAAGGGCAGCTATGTACATGCTACGTACTAAGTTAGTGGCTCTGCAGATAGTGATTTCAGCATGATGGATGACTTGATATGTGGTTGCACACTGCTGCTGCAATTCATTCAGCAACTTCTGCATCTCTTGCCAGACAGAAGAGAGTTTTATCCCTGAGTACTGATCCTGTTCAACTCTCACTTGTTCAGGAAAGTTTCATTACATTCCGCTCATAATTGTTGATAGATTCTGTTGTCCTATGGCTTCAACAATCTGCGTGTTACCTACCACCATCCTACTGGCATTCCCATACTCCATGTCTGGGGCACGCTAAACTTACACTGTCATCTTCCTCGGTGGGCACTGCGCATATAGTGCCATTACCATTATTTAACACTGTTGTGGATTACCCTAGTAGCGTTCATAGAACCCTCAGCACAGGAAGGACATGGGTCTGTTGGAGAGGGTCCAGAGGAGGGCCACAAAAATGATCAAAGGCTTGGAACACCTCCCCTGTGAAGAGATGCTGAGAGAGTTGGGTTTGTACAGCTTGGAGAAGACTCCGAGGAGACTGTATCGTGGCCTTTCAATACCTAAAGGGGGCTTAAAAGAAAGAGAGGGAAAAACTTTTTTAGCAGGGCCTGTAGCAATAGGACAAGGGGTAACGGTTGTAAACTAAAAGAGGAGAAATTCAGACTAGATATTAGGAAAAAATTTTTTATGCTGAGGGTGGTAAAACCCTGGAACAGGTTGCCCAGAGAGGTGGTAGATGCTCCATCCCTGGAAACATTCAAGGTCAGGTTGAGACCTGGTCTAGTTGAAGGTGCCCCTGCTACTGCAGGGCGGGGTGGACATGATGACCTTCATAGTCTCTTTCATCCCAAACCATTCTATGATTCTATATGAATATTATTACTAGGGTACAGTCCTCATAGTCACACAAATCCTTGAGCTTGATTACAGGTGCATGACACATCCATTGCCATGGGTGACATTTTTCACGCCCTTGATGCCTATTTAATGGCCAGAACTATCTGCCCACTTTCCTACTGGGTGGCTTATGCAATTCCTGATATATTATGTAGGGTAAAAGAATATATATAAAATGTTAGACAAATGTTCAATTATTTATTGCCTTATTTACTCAGACTAGGCATACTACCTTATCTGCTCAGAATCTGACATTTCAGAAAAACAATATTAATTGGATAAAGGGACCCCCAGGGAATAATTTCAGCTCCAAATACAGATTGGTGTGGGGAGCTCCTGTTTCTTTTATTTCTTATCTATTTTCCTTCCTAGTAGTGATGCCTTCAATCTGTTCTCTATAAGGTTGCTCACATTTTCTGCCTCTCTGTGCATTTTCAATGCCTTGCTTGCATTGACCTCACAGGTTTTATCTACACTAGGCAATTAAAGTGCCTTCAGCCATGCCCTCGCGTCTTGAGGTGAAGCTATTGAATTTATCTTACTTTTGGCACCAGTACATTATTTATTTGTTGTTTTTCTGTTGATTTTCAATGGCAATAATGAATCATTTTTGTACTTCACAGCATATGCTTGTTTTCCCAACTCCATGCCCTTTGGGATGTCCTTCACATTTCTGATCACTGCTGAGGAGACGTACTGAACTTCCTCGAAGCAAAGAACATCTTGTAGGGGAGGAGAGACCTTGCTACGTGTCTAGAATATGAAGACAGGGCTGAGAATTATGGCCTAGCTTCAGGGTCAAGGAAGAGGGAAGGAGGGAGGTAGAGAGGGAAAATAGAGCACAAGGGCATGAAGGTGACCTTTCACATCCTGTAATTAAAGGGAAGCTTGTTGTTGATGATACCACATGGAAAATGATGCACCCTTACAGTTAGCAATATGTCAGGACTGAACTCTGAAGTGGTCAGTCATATTCAGCTATGATAAAGCCACCCTGAAGTTCATTTAGCACAAATATGTTGGGGTCATAGGATGTAGCCTCAGACAGACGTAGCTTATACTAGTTTGTCTTTTCTTCCTAGAAGTCTTCAGAATTCCTGCTTTTGTTTCTCTTCAGTGGTTCAGTTTGTTACAGCATAAAAATGAAATGAGATCAGAATGAAAGTTGAACAGTAGTGACAAGTAAAAGTCCTTTTAAAAAGCTGTGTAATGGAGCCAGACAAGTCAAAGTTACTATGATATGTGGGTAGTCTTGCTGGGAGTGCTGTAAGACATAGGGTTTGCACAGAACATCGAAAGGGCTGAGGTACTGAATGCCTTCTTTGCCTCAGTCTTTACTAGCAAGACTGGTCTGTAGGAATCTCAGGTCCCAAAAATCAGGGGGAAATGCTGGGGCAAGGAAGGTGTACCCTTGGTGGAAGAGGATGAGGTTGGAGAATACTTAAACAGACTGGACATATATAAGTCCATGGGCCCTGATGGCATGCACTTAAAAGTGCTGAGGGAGCTGGCAGATGTCATTGTGAGGCCACTCTCAATAATCTTTGATCAATCATGGTGACTGGGAGAATTGTCTGAAAACTGGAAGAAAGAAAATGCCACTCCTATCTTCAAGAAGGGCAAAAAGAAGGACCTGGGGAACTACAAGCCAGTCAGCCTTACCTCATGTTGTGGTTTAACCCCAAACAGCAACTGGATCACGCAGCTGTCCCTGGTGGGGTGAGGAGGAGAAAC
>JMFS01014404.1:0-20746 GCA_000699545.1 Podiceps cristatus | reverse complement strand
CTCATGAGGCGGTCTCGGACTTGCTCTGCCTGAACTGGACGAGGCACTGCTCACTCCTCATGAAAGGATCACGGGATTAGTCTTATGTCAGCGCAGTTTCCAGCAGGTTGCATGGCTACCAGCTGCAGCATGGCACAGGAAGTTGAGAGATCCCATTAAGAGCCTTGCCATTTATTAACTTGAGAAAGCTCGGCAGGTCAGATCACCAGCTGCTTAGAGTCAGCACACCTCCGTGAGCCAATTTTCACAACCACAGCTCTCGTACTGGCTCTCTTTCTTCAGTCTGTTGACTGTGGACACCCACCCAGTTGTTAAGGATTTTAATATGCAGCAACATGAAAGTGCTATTTCAGGACAAAGTTATTAATAGCAGAGTAGCCAGAAAATAGCCTAGAAGGAATGCAATGTCTTGGTATTCCTGGAAGATACGATGACTTCCCAGCACCCAAGCAGACACCACGGTTAATTCAAGGTGTTCCTGTGCACAAGACTGCCTTTTGTTAGAGGAGCTAACTATATGATAAGACATCATGACATGCCTTCATAGAAATGCCCTGTATGGGTACCTAGAGACTCCCAAGACTGCAGGAGTAGAAGCCAGGCAGGCCGGAAGAGTGGTATTTTGTTACTCTAAGCAGGCTGGTGAAAAGCAGAGGCTGGTGTGGTGATGGAGCATCAGCAGAAAGAGAAGCCAGGAGAAGCTCTACTATTCCTGAAGGTGAAGGATGAGATAGGACCTGTTTGAGCCCTGCTCAGAAACCTGACTCTGGGACCTCAGAGAGGCTCTTCTTTTCAGCCTCTCTTCCCTAAGAGCACCCTCTCCTTCCCTTGTTTCTTCATGCTGCATTTCCTCAGCAACACTTTTTACTTGGGCAGCAGCCTCACAGACAAGGCAAGTCCATGTCCCTTTTCATGCTCTCTCTTAAACCTTCTGTTTCTCCTGGCAATATATCCCTGGAAACATACTGGAGGATACTGTGCAAAACTGCCAGCCCTTGCCTCAAGTTTATGTTGGAACCTTTCCTGCTAAAATTAATTGGAAGGGTTCCCAAATTAATTCCAGGTACATCACCGAACACAACACTCAGCACCACCTTTCAGAGTTGATACCAGATGAAGGTATCTCTCTGTTGGCAAGGCTTTTCACATCCCATCTGCCTGCACTTGCGTTGCTAAGAGGCTCTCCATGAGGCCTTCAGCTTTCCAGCCCCATCCCTACATATCCTCTTTGAGTAAACCAAATTAAACTCAACTTTGCACCTTTCCCTGAGAAGAAAAGGCTCAAATGATGATGCTGGGAATTGGAAGATGTCACGTTCACAGCACTGCAGCCTTACCCATTAAACTGCCATAGACGTTCCAGCTCACTACCGAACATGCACTGCTGAAACTACGCTCCCTCACCACTCTCCAGAAAGGAAACAAACAAAACTCACTTACCAACAAGGAAAAGAGGAAACACTGTAGTCACTATAATCCCAACAGTGACATGTTATCTGGCGTATTTCCAACTCAGAAATTTAAAAAATGTAGTTAGTTTACCTTAAGTGTCCTATTTTCCTCAATTTCCCTTTTCCACATCTACTTAAGGCTATATAGCATCTCCCGAGATAAGCCTGCCTTTGTGGGTTGGCTGTATACCACTCCTTCCCTCTATTGTCTTTCCGAGATGAGATGGAAGTCTCCAATGTCACGCCTTGGAAGACTGCAGCCAGGCTCTCTTGGCTCGGTTTGTGGGAAGGGGAAGAGCAGGAACTGAGGAAGGACAGCCTCTCCCGCGACAGGAGTGCAGTCCTCTTTCTCACAGTACAAGCAATCCTCCCTGGTATTTTGTTTATCATTGATACTGCTTAACTAAAGATGGTTTTAGTAGCCCCCAAAGGCAGAGTCTGTTGCCAGCTATCATCATCCCAAACACTTCCAGACCTCTGTCACTGTGCTTTGGTACAATCCCTGCAATAGCTAAACACAAACATTATGTTCCCCCAAGTACAAATTATAGCTTTCAGGAGCTGCAATTTTATTTTGGTTATAAACATACAAAGGTAACCTTTATGCTGGGAGAGGAGGAGCTGCACAAGAGACCACAGGCCGAGTCTCTGCTTTGCAGGGAACATTCCTGGGAGCACTTTGCTGCTTCGCCTCCAGCCAGCTCTGCTTCCCAAGTGGTTGCACTTCCCAAGCAGTTGTGCTTCCCAAGTGGTTACGCTTCCCAAGCGGTTGCATGATATCAGAGCTGAAGCGAGAGCCAAAATGCCTTGTGGTGGCCAGGGCTGCTGGAGGGATCTGCTTCAGACCCAGCAGCCCAGGAACTAGGTCTCAGAAAGGGAGAGAAATGCACTCAAACTGTGCTTCTATAGCTACAGACGGCACTATTGGCAGCCTACGCATTCAGGACACAATTTTCCAGGTATGACTCGTAACTTAGTTGACACCCTGAGCCCCTGCAGAATACATTGCAGCACTTCTGAACACGTGAGCTCTGCTCAGAGCACCCCAGAGATGCTCCCACCATCACCAGAGCAAGATGCAGGGGTTTTCGTCTCTTCCAAATGTCTTTAACTCTCTGCAGATGTCCCATTGCTACCCAGCACCAAGCTCGTGACACCTGTCAAAGAAGCATGATGTCAAATTGCCCCTGCAAGCCCCTGAGTGCCCCTAGGCATTTCAGTCCTCCTGTCAAGCCTGCTAATGTGTCCTTTCCCCACCACAAGTAATGGTGCATTCCTGGAAGCAAAAACTGCATTAAAAGTCGTCTTTACATGCGAGCTAAGAGCTTTTTTTGCCTCATACCACTTTTACTCATAAATATAATATCAAGGTGATCGTGTTCTTCTCAGACTACTCAGAGTGTTCTGTAAGTAAAACCTGCAATTGGCAATTTATCAGATGGAAAAATAAAAGCCACATTTGGTTTCTCCCTACGCTTAAAAATGACCACGTGCAGTCTCTGAAGCAGACTGATCTTTTTAACAAGGTCATGAATATCAGCCGAGGGAGGGGGAACAAAACCACTCTGCACATGTTTTTCCTTCTATCCTGCTTTCTAACCCATGTTTTGCTCACTTTCTAAGCAAAGAGGAAGCCTCTCCTGTTCCCGTCACCCTGTGTTTATCCACATTCCAGCAGCCAGTGGCTGCTCCTCCAGGCACTATCCAAGGGCAAACAACTGGATCTTGCTGCAATGCATTTTTGAACTTGAGACACGTCCAGCTCTGAGTGGGAGTGAGGTGGGAGCCCTGGGAGCAGAAATGATAGAGGCCGTGGATGGTGGGACCCCATGAAATCTTCTGAAAGCATCGCTCCTGCAGGCTAAGACAAAAAGCACAACACACCCTTTGCCTAGTGAAAGGACTGGAAAATGCATTTCAGAAGTCAGAATAAATCCTCCCAGATGTCCCTGGTGACAAAGCAACCCAACTTGATCAATACAACAGCATTATTAATGCTGCACTACCTTACATGAGGATAGTCGTATGTTCTTGCCTCTGCTGAGCCTGGGGGAAGGGGTGCAAACTCCTACAGCAATTCACAGGGGAAAAGTCTCTCTCAAAATCACTAAGACTGCACAAAGAATCTCTTACCCATTCCCATGCAAGCTGCTTTTTTGGGAGATATCTGCTTCATTAGTATTGATCAAGCTCAGTTGGAATCCCAGAAATAGTGAGCGCTTTATGTTCTTCTCAAAAAGATTTTTTTTTTTTTTAAGGACTTTAGGGTCCCTATCTTCAGGCTTTTTTCTGCAGCCATGAAGATTCTTCCTTTTGAGGGCTGGGTACAGACATGTAAATGTAGGTGGTTAACAACAGAAGGTAGAACTTTATGATTAGCGAATTTTGTAAAATGATTATGAGGATTTGGGGTTAAGTGCATTCGGATTCAAGCAGAAGTAATGGTAGTAAAAGGGTATATATCACTGCCACTCCTGAGACCCTGCCAGGGCCATGGCCTTTCTGTGTTTGGCTCTTGACAAACACAGTTACAGACAACCCTGGTGAGTAATTCAGGAATTGGCAATAGAATGGATAGGGAAGAAAAACAGTCCTAGCTAATCACCTGCTTAACCACGGCCAGCAAATCTGAGGATTGTGTAAAAAACTAGGTCCTGCTTGTGCCTTGTGATGAGTCTGAAGAAGGTTAGAGATGTACCACCCCTATGCCAGTGTGGGAGAAAACATAGCAGAGAAGCTAAAGGCTGAGTGGTAAATACTGACAGCATGGGAAGAAGGACTGACTGTAATAATAAACACAAGACCAGCAAATGGTCTTTAAAACCAGGAGAAAGACCTCCTTACCCACAAAGAGAGGTCTGTCATCCATTCCTGGAAAGAAAAACTACCACAGAAATGCTGCATTGGCACCAGCCATCTTTCTCCAGCTCTCAGCTGAGACAACACATCATCAAAACCAGGGAGAATGAGACTCGCTCCCCCTCCACAGGGAAGAAATCCTGCTGTGAATCCCCTCTGCCACCTCTCCACCAAAACCCACCGGGACTATCAAAGCCAAACCCTGCACCAGTGAGGTGAAATGCTGAGTTTGAGCACAACCAAGACTCCTCCACACTGCGTTTGCTAAGCGTTTCTCACCAGCGAAGTGTGGTGCTGCTCCAGAGCTGCTAGCACAAAGTCCTCTCAGAAAGGGGTGCTGCAGAAGTGTCTAGACAGACTAAAATTAAAAGGAACAAATTATATGACACTGCCCACTGTCTGCAAACCAGGGCCAGATTCTCAGAGGGAGGAATAAATCGCCAGCATCGTGATCGTAGCTAGTGGAGTCATTTTAATTTACACTAAGCAAGGATCTGGTCCAGAAAAATATTCCTGTCAAGTTTGCAGCCAAAAATTCCTCTGCTAGACCACATTCCACCAGTTAAACTGCCAGGGAAGACAACTGCAGAAAGAATTTAATTAAAATGGAGATCAGGGAGCTGATATCCTTTTCAAACTCTGCTCTTGACTTCCTCTCTCCAACAACTAAGCACTTGAGTGGCCCAATTTCCCAGCCTGTAAAATGGGCACACTGCAGCTTCCCTGCTCTGTAAGGGCTGTGAAGCAGCCTATCAGTTCAAAGCCCAACCATCAAATCAGACACCCGAATGCTCTAAACCTCTGGGTCTTGGATGAAAGGGTATGTATTTTTCTCTGATGAAACAGTTCTGTCATTGCTCCTGGAAAATTTGAGCCTCAAAAAGGCAAATTGCAAGTTGGTTCCAGGACTGTAGGTATCAGGTCCTCTGACTTATCGGGGTATTGCTGAGTGTTTTTGCTGCTCCAGACTGCACAAATATGACAGCACAGTCCCTGATACTGAAATAGAGGTAGGCACAGAGCGTACTGCTTTCCCACAATTTTCTCATTCATTTCTGAACTTCAATTTTTGTCCTGGTTAACATCTGGATGGACGGTGGATTTTTTGCATATCCCTCTGATTTCAGCTCTTCCAGGGAGTCATTAGATGGAAGAATACACCCAGGATGTTGATCAGTGCGATCACACCATCAGGTCATAAGGATGGTGCCACGTGGTGCCTCATTGTAGCAGGTCCCTTCTTTGTTTTCACTCCTTAATTTCTGTTAAAACATTTGGCTTTTTACATGCTGGTCTGCACGATCATTAGCAACAGCACATGGTTAGGACCTGTTTCTTTACAGTCCTCACGTTACACACAAAAGCTCGTCATGGACACCCACAGCTTAAGAGCTCGCTGAATAAAAGGGAGAAAGATGACAGTTCCTCTGAGAAGTTTTCACAGAGGCAGAACCAAGCAAAAACCAGCAGAGCCCCACTGCCTGCAGCCAGCTGTGCACCTCATTGCTATTTGGCGAGGCCCCACTGGTTTTTTTTAACCCCAGCAGACCCTGTCTGGGGCAAGCATCTTTCGTCCTGCCCAGGAAGGAAAGGGAATCACCCATCTTCTGAAACACCAGCGAAATATCTCTTTGCCATGCGAGCAGCCCAAGCTGACTCAAAGGAGCAGAGACAATTAAAAGCAGCACAGCAGACAAACACAGCGGGAAGGCCCAGCGCCCGGGCTGACCCACCAAGCGAACCGAGGGGCGCCTTGCAGCCCCGAGCAGCGCACACTCCCCTTGGCGCAGGCAGGCTCCTTTGCCTTACACTAGTGGCTCTGGCAAATACTCCTTTAAGGTGGAGGGGAGAGGGTGGCAGGGGACCACCCTGCTCAAGGCCACCACAGGCACCCATGCTGGTGGGTGGTGGCAGAGGGGAAGACCCTCCAGAGGGTGGGACCTCGCTGCTGAGCCTGCATCGTTCTGGGCAGGCCTGCTCCCTGTCCACATCAGAGCAGTTTCCTTTGTTGAAGAGAAGGGCAGAGGTGTGCTGAGTGGGCACAGAAATTCAAGGAGCCTTTACCCTCTAATGATGATCCAGGTTAAACACTCACTTCACAACCATCAACCACAAAAACAACTAACTAACCAGCATATAGATACTGTTTTCCAAACAAAGGGCAGCAACTTAGAGCAACCCTACTCTTGCCAATACCAATACCACTGTGTGATTTTCAACCCCATGGTTCTATTTGTGTTTTTTAGGCTCTTAAAAATGCTGAGACCTTCCACAACTTGCTCAATAGCCAGCACTCAGAACCAGCTACCATCAAGCCATGTCATCAGCACCGATTTGACTTCATCCCATTTGAAGTCTGAAACCCCAAAAAACTGGCATCAATTTATTTGCTTCCGTTTACTTTGATGGATCACAGGCCTCACTATAAAAACATGATTAATAAAAATAAATCGGAAAACTAAGGAAACTGATAAAAAGCTTTCACTGTGAAGAAAAGTGGAGAAAAGAGCTTGAGGAGGAAATGCTAATTTTTTTTTTGTGATGCCAGCAGAGAGAGGCAGTATATAAAGAAAACCACACAGGGGCAGGAAATAAATCCTTGAGATTGAATTTGGAAAAAGACAAATTAATGCATTTATAGAAGAAACAGCAACACAACAAGCACGCTCAATACAAAGCAGAGATCCAATAAGGTTGAAAAGAGACCTAGAACAGACGACACACAGAGGAGACCAATATAACTTTGAGGACACATTCTCAGCATCTGATATACAGGAAAACTGGAAGGAACACAGAAATGGAAAGTACACAAAATTGAAAGGGACATGCACATTTATTACTATTTATCACTCCTGTTCCACAGTCAGTGTTATAATCTCCAGTCAATGAGCAGGGGTCTCATTTCATATTTAGATAAAAATCCTTGAAAGAGCTGACATAAGGATGGGAGAAAACATCACAGACCATGAAGTGAGTGAACCCAAAGAAATGGACTTGCTGATGGAGAAGAGAGAGAATATGGGAGAGGGAGGAATTAAACTCAGGTTAGAGACAGAACAGCCTGTTAGGTATTCCTTCCCTAAATAAGGTTTTAGCACATGCTTCCAAGGAAAGCAAGGCCTCACGCTAGGTAGATTTCAAATGAGACTGGAAAGCACTACTGAGGCATACAATAAGAAATGGCACCTGGGCAGATGAATTTCATGATCTAACAGTGCTAATTTCTGATCTTATTTGTTTCTGGA
Source organism: Podiceps cristatus (assembly GCA_000699545.1). Classification (NCBI taxonomy): domain Eukaryota; kingdom Metazoa; phylum Chordata; class Aves; order Podicipediformes; family Podicipedidae; genus Podiceps; species Podiceps cristatus. The sequence continues at coordinate 13,191 of JMFS01014404.1, read as the reverse complement.
CTAGATCTGCTTATACGCACAGTTTATTGTTGCTGGATGAAGGCAGTGACTGAAAATGTCTTTTCATCATGTGCACCCTGCTCATTTGCCTTCCAAATTAGGCAGTAAGACCCCCTTGCTGAACACAAGGTCTTCCCTGATCCTTCTCTAACCTTAGAGGTCAAGCTGCAGTCAAAATGTGGCCTCACACCCTTGACATGACTTGACATGACATGGACTTGCTTTTGATTCTAGTCAGCGCAGGAGGAAGCCCCCACCTCCACAAACCTGGTCTCTCCTGTGAGACACATTTCCAACCTGACACACAGTATGCGTCTGATGTATTCTCAAAATGAAACGTGTCTGGCTGCCTGTATGTGCACGCGCAGGGACCCCTCATGACTCACATTTACACTACAGCTTTTTGACATCATTAAAACACAGCAAAAATGTCTCGAAGAGGACTTGCTGACAGAAGCAGATTTTAAGGTCAAAAAGGGCCATTCTGATAATTTAGTCTGACCCCTGGATGACACAGCCCATGGAATTACATGAAGAACTCCTTTAGATGCTCATTCATACCCACTTTCAGGTGGTTTCCACTGCTGGATATGAAAGCCCGAAGGTAAATCTGAATGGGATCCTTCCTTCTTCCCATGCACTGAGACTGTTCAGAAACCTCTCTCATCTATCTTCATTTCACAGATGGGTATTAGTGTCCTGGGGAAAGCAGTGCCCACATCAGATATCATCCTACTTTACAGTGTTGGGGAGAGCACATTTAGCGCTTAGAAACATCTTCTCATTCCCTCCCACCCCTACACTTTCTTCATTTGAAAACCCAAAGAAAACCATTCATGCTACATGTTTTGTTTTATAGAGGGCCACTCAGGACCGCCCACTCTTTCATGGAAAGAAAATTTCTTTCCGGTACAGTTTTCATTATTTATTAGCTGAAGGTGGGGGGAGGAATGGTATTTATAGGATGCCTAAGGCCACACTCACTATAAACCAGAAATAAGCCAATATAGCTAGAGCACAACTTAGTGGCCTATTGTGCAACATTTTAAAAAAAGTACTCTCTCATTATGGCACTTGAGAATATCTCCTCCCTCCAAACACCAGTGGAAATACATTTATGAGAGCCATAGAGCAGCAATATTGTTCTAATCAAATCATTAAAATGGGTGTGCTGTTTTCTGCCCACATCCTGATATTTATTCCACATCCTGACAAGACCTGGGATTTGTACAGACTATTCTCCTGCAAGGTGTCAAGTGACTTCACGGACACTAGGCCAGTGTAAATACATGTATTGCCACTGTGACTTTGGCAGATCTGCATCCGTTTGCATCAGCCCAGGGTATGACTTGCTGACTGATCTGAAATCCCCAACACGATGTGGGTACTATTCTTCCCATTTACAAAGAGAAAACGCGTTCTGAACTGAATGTCAAAGGTTGCCTTGACCTTTTCCACTTAAAGAAATGGAAAGGAGACAGAAATTCTCATCTTATGCCACAGTGCAACAACATCTGACCAGAGATGCAGCTTGCTCAAACAAAACACTGACAGCTTGTATAGCTCCCACTGCATAAAGACAATCCTTGTGAGACAGTCCCAGTGAGGAGTCTTTAACCTAGGACATCCACTCAGTTCCACAGGCACTCAAGACTTGGAAGATGAGTATTCAGCATTTTCTGGAAGTCACATGTGCTGGAGGTATTTGGAAGTAAGTAACAACCCACCCGTTTCCCTTGCTCTCCCTCAAATGTGTTCTTCAAAGAAATTTAACATGAATTTCTCATGTCAGAAAAAGAAACCCCAGGGCAGCCTTTGTAGGGCCCTGTGCACCTACTCCTATTCTTCTCAGCACTGAGAAACTATGCTGGGAAGTCACCTGTTTACCACTTCTGCCAAGAATGCACTGGCATTCTTCTGTTCTCCCTCAAACAACTGGGGCTTATTCACGTTTTAAACAAATCACCAAAGCTCAGAAAACTATCCTAGCTTTCTCAGCTCAAGACGAGCTAGGCACACTCAGTAGAGTATTTAAACCAGGTACCCTGAAACTCGTTTGCCAGCATCCAAGAAAGATTAACAAAGGAGTCACTCCCAGAAAGCATAAAACTGTCTTGAGTGAACAGACAATCGGGCTGCCTGAAGACAGAGCACGAGCTTTGCAGCCGAGTACAGCATGGTGCCATGTGACCAGGCTGTCCTGGAGACATGCAAACCGAGCAGAGCAAGGTCCCTGCATTACCTTCTTTAACCCCCAAATCACCCCAACCCCTGAGGCACTGATTGAAGCAAACATCTTCATCCAGGGAAGCACTGGAGACTGAGATTTCAGCCTGTGTCTGGAAGGTTTAATCCTGTAATCAATAGAAGAAACAGCAAAGCTCCTCCTGACCTTAACTATACAATCAAACACCAAAAGACTCATTCCCTCTAGGAAAAAACTCACAGATTAAACCAGGCCCTCCCATTTTCAAACATGGTACACAACAATCTTTCTTTTCACTTTAAAAACACAGGAAAGCTAAGGGATGTGCCAACGAGAGAAGTCTACACTGTTTTCCTGCAGTAAACAGTAGGAAACTAGCCCAGGTGACATCCACTTACCCTGAAATTCTCAAACCTGCAAGGGAAGTACCTTACAAGCTCTTTCACTGGGTCACATCAGCACTTACTTCTGCCTCTTCTTCCATGATAATGGAGACCTCCGAAACTTCTGCTTCCCTCCTCTGATCTGATCAGACAGAAACACCCCTTACTCTCACTATTTGATTGCAACTTCCACTGCTCTTTTACATGTTTCTTCAAGCCTCAGCTCTCAGAGGCTTCTGGTTACATCAGAACCACCTTTCTCAGCACCAAAACCAAGCTCTTGATTTCCTCGATTGTGCAGGAAAGCCTACAAACATGACTTTACACTATCCCAAAAGATCAGGAACCAAAAACTAACAGAAGGAAAACACACCTTACTAAGAACCTGATGTACAGCAACCTTCAGGCTTTCACGGAGACTCTGAGGTGCTGGCACAGCTTATGAAGAGCTGGTGAACTCTGACACCACCAGAGTGAACTGGGACAGCAATGTCAGATGAAGACAGAAAAGAGCTATTTTGCCCAAACTGGCTGTGTTCTCAAATCAGTCAGTCCAGTGCCCTCTGCTTCTCCCTTATTATTTTAAAATGCAGACAAGAGACACGGAAGTTCATCCCCATCTAATCTAGTCACTAATGAGGGAGGTTACTTTTTGCTGGCACCGACTTTTCATTGAGCAGCAAATACAGCCTCTCCACTGTCCACGTGTCGGAAACAAAGCCCCTTCTGGACTGATGCTCTCCATATGAAACACCAGCTCTCATCTTTCTTCTCCCCTCTCCCTTCCTCCTTTCCATACTTTATTACTCAAACAGCAGCTGTAGTAGCTTGCGGATGAGTGGAATGTTTCCTTCGGAGCAGCCTAAATTATCCAGGCTGACAGGGGAGGCCAAAAGAAAGAAAATTAAAAAACCAACCACCAAACCAGGACTATTTAATACTTCTCACCAGGCAGCAAGCTCTACAGGGCTGGCACCCTTCAAACTGCTGTGCAACCACAGGAAAAGAACAAAGCCCCAGAGCCACTCACTTCGCCCTGCACCCTGGCATGTGGGGCACCTCAGACCCAGCAGTAAGCCAGAGGTGCCAAGGGAGGGTGAGTGCACGGATTTCTTGCCAACAAACCAGCACAGCACCTCGCCAGCATCAGCTGAGCAGAGCAGAGAGGAGTGGCCAGCAGTAGTGAGGAACTGGGGAAAATGTGCGATTGCACCGCTTTTGTGGATCTCTTGCATCAACGTGCCTTGCCAGACCCTCGCCCAGAGGGAGGGAGAGCAGACACCCAGTTTAGAGATCAGAAGTATCCAGACAGTGCTTATGGCATCAAGTAGGATTGTGGCTGCAGTTCTTAAAAGATGCAAGAGAGCCACAGGATGCGGAGAGTCTGGATACCTTTTACTAGCTAAATTGCTAATAGCTGGGAAAAATGAATTGAGTTTTGGGGACACAAGCCCTGAAATAGAAGGCTAAAATTGACAACAAAGCCAAAGATGTTAGCCAAACCAAGTCTCTCACACCAAAAACAGAGCCAGGCTCTCAGGAAAACCTCTAGAAAGTAGAACTAGTTGCGACATTTCTACCAAACATTCTCCAAAAAAATTTACATTTTTGTCCAATCTTAAGTGTTTTATTGGAATGCACTGGGTTTGGAGCCACCATCCACTGAAATTTCATACATCCAAGATGTAATCTGGAAGGGCACACCTGAATCAAGCAAAGCAGCAACTCAAATCTGGGTCTCTAACATCGCACCTAAGTGCTGTGATGTGGCCAACGTCCATTTTGGGTGTAAACAGCAAGCAGATAGGAAGACCTCTCACCCCTTCTACCTTCCACCCACTGAACATTTTCCACTGTGGCCTTTGCTCGCTGGAACCTTTGATTTCCATCCAGCCCTGGTGAAGAATAAAGGCAGGAGATTAAAAGCAGTCCCCTACTTCACCCCCACCAGCACAAAGCAATTCAACACTATGCTGATTCCCCTCCTGGGCTGGAGAGAAGACAAGTCAGCAAAAAATGTGAATGTTTACAAACCCAAGAACTTTCCTTATGCTTGAAAGTGAGCTTTGCCCACTTGAGAGTCAGGATTAAAGCCAAATGCCTAACAGCATAGTAGCCTATTAGTAGTGAAAGCATTTAAAAAATCTAATTTACTTGTCATGCCACATGCATTTTTCCTCACCGCACAATCCAAACAAACAGTCATTTTCACTTTGATTTCCAGTCACTTCACTTCAGTTGCATGGGAAGAATGCTGCAGCGTGAGAGCCGCAAAGGCAGCAGGTGGGCAAGATGATTCTGTCCAAAAAACACAAATCCTGCTTCCAGGGCTTTTTTAATTATATAGATGGAGATACTTCCATTGATTGCAGTTTCTGTCTGAACACGTTGGTTCACAAAGGCTCATCGTGGTCAAACGTCAACCTTATGCCAGTGTCCCTTTAAAACTGACCTTGGGAGGCTGCAGGTTTAAGGGCAGGATTTGTAAATCAGGACATTAATTGGAATGTCTCAGAAGAGCCTGTCACCAGCGAGCGTCCTTCTCCTTTGCATCCTTCCCCATCAATCACACTGTCTCCCAAGCTCGCCTGTGCCACTGCCTACTTCTCTATCCCTTGCAGAGTAGGAGCTGTTGACCCCCCACGTTTGATTTAAACTCCAGCTTTGCACTTGGGTCCACAATACTGGGAAATAACTGAGAGGATGAGAACATGTGAGACATGGTGTATAAGCACCATGTTCAAAACCATTATGACAAATAAGTATGCCTGCTAGACCTCCAGCAGGCATTAATACGCAGTGTGTCTGTAAATGACTCGACTCTTTAGTGTATGTTGTAAAGTATACCACATGCATCTTAATAGTTCTCCAAACAATAACACATGTAATGAATACACAGTTGCACTGAGCGGAAATGCTCTAGATTGGAAAGGATCCTTCACATGTAAGAACAAGAAGAGGACAGGTACCTGCTTTAAAGAGATTAAGAGCATCAAAACAGCTTAATATATCAGAGCTGATATATTAAACCTTTTAAAGAAAAAAAATCCCACGCCTTCCTGCCTGACCTTCCAACACCCAACTCCAACACCTTTTAAAAACCTAGAGAAGGGTTCAAATTAATGCTATGCACAGGTTGCCTCAAAGACAACACAGACCTCTGGGAAGGGGGATTTAAGCTTACCTTTCAGGTCCTTATTTTCATGTTTTCGGAGAGGCAATGCAGCACCCAGCCGAGGGCTCCCTGCACAGGAGCTGTCCTCCGCTTTCAGCACCTGCCGGCTGTCGTAGCAGAATTTGGGCCAGCAGCTTCAGAGGGGCTGGATGCTCGTCTCCCCATAGCCTAGTGCAGCCCCCTCCTGCCCCAGCTGCTGTGTCCCAGCACCGCTAACCCCTAATATCAATCCTCACAGCAGCCTTACGAGAACAAAAGAGCTGCCAACTCATCATGGAACAGAAGAACTGAGATGCAAAGGTTCGGTGTCCCAATTAAATCCAAGATGTCTATCTTTGAGCATAAAGGCTGAAGCGATTTCTTCTAAGAAGGGAAATGAGACAGGAACCTTGCTCTCACAGGCAGCCTTCCTCACCAGCTGCTGCCAGAGCAAGGATGGCAAATACAGCCTGGTGAATGCAGCGATATGCGAGCTTTCTCTGATATAACACCTCTCTCTGTACTGCCAGCTCTCAAAATGCCACAGTAGTGGCATTTTCTTAATGCTGCTGGAATCAAGCAAGTGTTGGAAATCCCAGGTTTTTTTATTTTTGAGAATAAAAGACAATAAAACAACTCTTCAGTGGCTCAGAAGCAAGGAAAGTAAAAAACCCATCAAATTTAAAAACAGAAAGTCTGTGACTTTAAAGACAATCTCAGTGTCTTTGGAACCAGGCAGGTGATTTTTTTAACTCAAAGTGGCAAAACTGGAAAGGAAACACGGCCAAGAGAGTACCAAACTCAGATACTCAAAACACGTGTAGCACCTATCAAGACCAAAGCCAATGGAAGAAAACTGGGACAGTCTCAAATAAGACAGCATCAAGCTGGGGAATACACCTGTGTAACTTCTGTACTCCAAACCTGTCCTCTACCCAGGAAGGTCTAGGAGGAGGGAAGGCCCTTTCCCTGGCAGATTCATTTTGTTTGTCTGCTACAGAATCAGCTCAACGCTGCAGTTCAAGTGAATCCATATTCATTTGGACCAAAGCTCCCGAGTGTTGCTGCGAGTTTGGAAGTGGTGGGGGCACTGCAAATGAATATGTAAGGGAATGGGCAGGAGGCACTTGAGAGTCCAGGGAAACACGAAGTAAGAGGGACTCAGCACCGTTCTTCAAAACACCTTTATTAACTGTCCAGAATTCAGGTTTACCATCAAAAATTAAAACCGCCACCAATTACAATACCCATGATTAACTTTTTATGAGTTTTGAGCACGGTGATCAAAAGCCTACAATATTTTTCCCCTCTGCAGAAGGTGACACACTTGATAGGAGATGAGGTGTACTATTACCCCATTGCTAAATGTACTGAACACCAGTGCTACTCAGACAGTGAGCAAAATCCCCTCGTTTTATAAGAACAATTGCAATCAAGGTTGTTCATATATAGCTACAGATCCAAGCAGAAGCAGCTCCCTTCTTACTTCCCTATACCATGTTTCTCAATGCAGAATGGAGAAGCAACACACTGGATGTTTCTCAGCGGAGAATCATTTGACAAGGCCTGAAAAAATACAACAATATCCAGAAGATACAATTTGCCTCTGCCCTGGAGAGCTTAAGTGTGTAATTACTGCCTGGAACTGAAGACCTTCTACCATTTCCACATGAAAGTATCACATTGCAGACTAGCTATATATCATTACTTTTATGTAGCCTACTCTAATCTATGCATTGCCTATTCAATAGGACATACAGAAAAGCGTGGGCTTGAGGGAGGGGAGGTTTAAGGATCCCAAACAAATAAGAGAAAGTATTTTCTAGTTGAGTATCCACATTACAATTGTGCATTGCTTAAAGGTATTTACCCCATTTCAAAATCACTTGACAAGTCATACACATAATCAGCTATTTTAAGACCTGTAACATGCATCTTCGGGCTCTACACTTTCATAATGCCAAGAAGTAATCACTTACAACAACAAATTCTGTAATGAAGGAATCATGAAACAATAGAGACAGCAATTTCAAGTTCGTCTGTCCTCTCTTTCTCCATGTCTTTCTGTAAGGTGACAGGAGCATGCTTTCAGCACATGGAGCATGCAGAGAGCCTGCAGGTATAAATGGACTGGTGCTCAGAATCTGAAATACACTGCATTACACATGTGGCTGTTCTTGGAAGTCAACCATCTCTGCAAGTTATTCTCAAGAGGCATGATGTACTATAAGCACTTAAGTAATGTGTTACACTGTGACTGGACCCATGATGAACTAGCAATATTAAGAGAGATGGTTTAGTTTATGTAGTGGCCAACTATGCCATTAAACTAGAACAATGGAGACGATGGGGAGGCAGGAATGTTCTCCAGTGTGATTTATTCCTTTCCAGTAGCAGTGGAAATCTTTCCTATAGGCCCGAAAATGACCCTGTCTGCCAACTTCTCGTCGGCATTAAGATGTTAAGAGTCCTGCTAGATTAGTCACCTTGGGATACTCTGCTCTCACACAGCACAGAGATCTCAAAGCCCTTTGCCAGAATGGGTCCAAACGCAGCCTCCCAAGCCCTGCAAAGACCATGTCTTAGCATCATTGTGGTGTCAGTCACCTCAGAAAGAGGGAAACTGAGGCTTGAAAAATTGATTAGAAATATGCAAAGAAGGCTCTACAAGAGTCAAGAGCAAAACGAAGGCTTCCTTGACCCTATGCTTTACAGGAAATATGAGTCTTCCTTGGAAGGATCATTGTTTGCTGCAGCTGAGAGCAGCTGTGTCAGCCAAGGCAAGAGGAAATGTTATTGGGCAATGGTTATCAGGCAAACAATATAAAGCCATTTCCACTTCTGCCAGCCAATTAGATGTGTTCTGCCCAATGACACACGTGGGAAAGGCTGGCTCTTTTAGAATAAGCCAGGGTTTAGCATCTAAGCCCTGCTGATTTTATACACCTGCATCAGCTACACACACAGCGACCCTGTGCATCTACCTGCTCTGTGTGCTCCTGTGCTCTGACATTACAGGAATTGCCAAGCTAGAGGCTGTCCTATGGCCCCCATAGAAAATTAGGAGAGCCCCAAAATGTCTCCTGATCAGACTCCTCCACACAAGGATGGTGAGTCCAGAGTCCTCCAAGGGGCCTATGAAGGGTAACGGGGGCAGTTTGAAATGCTACCCCTCGGAAGAGACCTATCTGACTACAAAAGATGCCTTCTGCACATCGATCTTTTAATGACTCCCCAAATGACACTGTGAAGGCCCAGCAGGAAGAACAGATTGAAGCCCCATGTCCAGCCCTTCCCCATTCTCAGCCCTGCTCTCCCCCTCTTTGCAGCCTGGCACACTGAGTGGGACCACGTGCAGCTGCATGGGCTACACTCCTCACAGTCACCTCCCTCAAAAACAGCCTCCTACCCACTTCCTTCCTCTGCAGAGTAGCGAGGCGCACTTCGGCCTCGTGTTGTCTCTCCCAGCAGTCTGGTTCCAATCTTGGTGATGCCACATCAGACAGCTACCCCAAGCAACAGCATATGTGGCCAGAGGTTCTCCTGCTGCACTGCAGCAGCCACGCAGGTGCTGAAATTGCCCCCCCCCACCCCCCCGATCCTGAACTGGAGAGTTAGCTCGCAGGGACAGAGAGCGACTAGGGTGGTTCAATCAGAGCCAGGACAAAGCGCCAGGCAGAAAGATACAGATGCTGAGACACCAGCCAGCTGACGTACAGCAAATGCCGCATTTTCCAATGCACAGAGCCCACCTCTTCCTTTAATCTCTCTCAGTGCCGTGGTGGTTCAACGCTGGTGGAAAATCTAAACAAAGACTAAACAAAGTTCTCTCTCTCCTGATGTTGTGCTATGAATTACTCATTAGATCCTGACCTCCCCACTCCAAGAAAAAACCTTCACGACCTCAAGCTAACATAGTGAAGCTAAGCTTTTGTGCCTAAAACCCAAGTCTTCCTTTCCCAACGTGTGTTTTAAAATAACATGAATCATATAATGGATTCAATTCCTGCTTCCACTTCAGGTATTTCCACTTTTACAACGTAAATTATGTCCAGGGTGGAGTGAGGGGATTTTGTTGTTTGTATTTTTTCCTCCTAAAAAAGAAACCTGCACAAGAAATGACAATCTCTTCCTACATGAAATCTGCTTGGTTTGTACATATTGCTGGGTTGCTCTCATTCAACTCAATGCTAATTGTCAAAAGCATGGATAACAAACTTGCTCACATTTCTCTTCCAGAGGGAAGGAAAAAAGGGAGAGATCAGCTGATTGCACGCAAGCATTAGCAACCTGTCTGTGCTGTCAGTGCCCTCTGCGAGTGATGGGTGTTTCACAATCAGAAATATGAGCAACTGCCCCAGCTGTGTAGTCCTCAGTCAGCAGCTACAAAGTGTGGTCCAGACTCGGGAGAAAAGGCAGGCAGGACTGCGTCAACACTTTCATCCCAAGGTGTGCTCTGATTTTCAGTGAGGCAAGTGTATATTTTATAGTATCACAGTAGACACCATTTCAAGGAGCAGGAACTGGCACGATCCAGTCTCTCCACATCAAGTACTAGTAGATGCTACTCACAAAACAAATGGAGCTCACAATATAAGAAAGCCTGCTCTTGACCCACACAACTACCTCGCCCCTTTTAAGAGACTGAAGTGATCTCCCAGGGTGTCGCTTTGCTGCCGGGAGAAGCACTGCTCTGGAGCCTCTGTGGAGCTCAGGTACAGCACCAGAGCTCTTCATGGCAGCGGAAGCAAGACCCAGTCAAGTGTTTTCACTCAAAATTAAAGCTGCTGCTTCGCAATCCTGATGCTTCCCACAGGGATCAGTCACTGCCCTGTAAGCTCTCTTCCCTGGAGTCTTGACTGTAGCCTGACAGTTTTAAGGGATACCTTTAGGAACACATACACATGCACATGTATGCCTTGTGCCAAAGTTGCTACGGTTTGCCTAAAATAAATAGATCCCCAAGACCTGGCTACATTTGCAAGAGATTCAGAGAATGAAATTGGGGTCTCTGTGTCAGTGGGTCTGCCAAGCCTGTGTGACAGCATGCTCTGTACAGCCAGCCAGCTTTGGCTGCTCCCACCACTGATACATCAGCTTTGCTCCCTGTTGTTTGCAAGGAGAATCCAGGCAGCAACAGGGGAATAAAAACAAACTGTAAATACAGGATGTATTATGAAACATCAGGCACTGGTTGGAGGATTTGAGGGGAAATGAGATAAATGTAATAAATGATTTTCAACTTCTCTTTTTAAACATATGTGGAGAATCAGTGGGGTTTAACCAGGAGAGTGAGAGTTTAAATATCACAATAGTAACAGTGGGCTTGGGTAGGTACATTGCACTGTATAAAACAAACTGCTGCTCTTCCATGCATAAAATAAGGCAGCAGGAGACAGAGTATCACACACAGTACTGCCTAAAGCATGCTGGCTATGTCAACAGATTATCTGGCTTTGGACTGTCTGGACTGTTACTAATATGTAACTGAATATGCAACCGATCCAACAACGTTATGATTTTTTTTTAATGAAATTATATTAACCTCTTCAGTTTAATTAGCATTTGAAAATATAAAAGGAAAGCAGATGTGACCATCATGGATGTGCGAGCTGAATATTAATAACAAAAAGCATCCCCTCCCCCTTGGACAATAAAGCAAAGTTGAATCGGTCATTTTGAAAATTAAATCCTGAACGTGTTCGCACTGTAGCTGTCAATAGATCTCTCGTGTGTGTGCACATAAGCACACAAAGCTGAAGCTAAAACAATTTTACTAGGGTAACCTTTAAAGATCCAGCCTCAGTCCAGCTGGATGACAATGCTACAGCCCGAGTGTTCCCCTGAAGCTCTACCATTCACGTTTCTCCCCACACACACTTCTAAGAAAATATTAAATGAACGTCCCAAACTGTCACTTACTGGAGACCTAACACATGCTACCCTTACACTAGCCAAGACTAAGGTGAATGCTGGCAAGATGAAATCCAGTGGCTCGTTATTCTTATACCAATAGTGCCACGGGTCTGGGCGCTGCATTAGCACCACATGTCATCCCAGCCACACTCCACTATTCCTACCCACCAGCAGATTTTTTTTTTCTTTTAAAGAGACACTAGTTTCCAGAATTTTGCCTGGTGTATCACCTCTGCCAGAAAACCACATCAAGAAACAGGATTGTCTCACAATGTCCTGCCGTAACAAGGAATCCTGTCTTTCCTTTTCCCTCAGTATCCCAGCTTATAACTATTTATAGGTCTATGCATTTGGGCTCATAGTTCATTTTATGCAACTCTTTTCTCTGTAACCTATTCTTCTCCTTGGTCTTATTGACTCACGCCACAAGTCATCATTGTAATGCATTCATAATACTTGATTTCCATTTTTAAAGTATCTAATTCTGTCTGCATATTAACCCTACAGTGCCTCAAAACACACTGGTTTACTGGAACTAGCCTAAGGCGTCATTGTTTTAAGATACAGCAAGAAGTGTGTGTTTCTCCCCACCTTCTAAAAAAAAAAAAAAATCACCTCCCTAGTTACAGAATTTAGCCTAAATGCTTGCTAGTGCTTGCACACACATGCCCACCCCCCATCTCTGATTTAAGCTACGATTTTTATTGACATATACTAATTACCTGAAAATAAGAATGATCTATTCCGTTTCCACCAGCTGCCAGTTGTCAACACTGGCTGGAAGTGGCCTTGTTTAAAGGAACCACCAAAAAAAAAAAATCTAAACTCAAAAATAAAATAAAAATAGTAGCTACCATAAAAGCAAAACACTAAAGAATGCCACCGGATCTCAGGTGCTGCCAAGCGTGCTCAGAAAGGACTGAAGGCAGACAGCTTTGAATGGACTGCTCAGTTTGTCATGGCAAAAAATACAGAGATTTAAAGGTCTACCCACACGGAAAAAAAGAACCACCAAAAAAACCCAACCCTGAATTAAAGAACAAAAATAAAATAAAGTCAGAAATGCAGCCCGAATGCATCGACTGTCTGTGCTTAAGAGATTTACAGGAGTAATTTAAATGATTCACCTGCTGCCAGTTTTCCTCCAAGGATGGCAAAGCTGAGAAGTAGCCGGTGTCGTGGACAAGCTGGAGTTCCTGGAATATACTATAACTAGCCAAGACATCCATGCTGCTGCTGAGCAAGACCCTTTCTTTCTGCTTTTGTGTGTGTTTGTTTGCTCGGGTGGGGGGTTAGAAAGGACAAAAAGAGACTTTCCTTCTTCAATCAAAAAAAAAAAAAAAAAAAAAAAAGGAGGACAATCAACCAATGATAGATCCAGCGTCCCTTTGGCTTTGTTTTGTTTCAGTCACACTTTAAAAAAAGAGAAAAAGAGAGAAAGAGAGAGAGAGAAAGAGAGAGAATCAGCGCGGAGGGACAGCGAGGGCCGGGCGCCGGGCCGAGGAGGACGAGAGGCGCCGGCGCGCACCGAG
>KL258026.1:32400-51620 GCA_000699545.1 Podiceps cristatus | reverse complement strand
AGCCATATCCTAAAAAGGGGATTTCGTCCCGAGAGGCTCAAACCTTACAACAGAGAAAAATCCAAACTTCCCCTATACACTCCCAGGAGGACAAACTGTTAACTACTACACAAACGTCCCACAAAGGGGGTATAGTCCCAAGGGGGTCACACCAAAAAAGCCCACATTTCCCCTATACACTCTCAGGAGGCCAAACCATAAACTAGTCCGTCTCTTGAGAAAGCAAGCGGGACAGTCAGATCAGATGGAGCCATTCCCCATCAGGGAGGTGGCACCTCCAGGAGGCCAATGTCTTCTCAAAGACATCGATAACGTTTAGAAACAATGGCTGGGCTTTTCGTGCTGTGCCTGCTCCAGACAGCAGCCATGTGTACTTGAACCTTGCTCTCCCTCTCTGCCTTTTAAGCATAGAATCATAGAATGTTTGGGGTTGGAAGGGATTCCCTGCTGCGGGGATTCTTTTTGTCTGCATCCTTCAAAGGAGCAAGTGGTTAAGCAGCTGCGCTCCCCCCACGATCTCCTTTTGCATTCTGGCTTTTGTTGGGTGGGACAACATGTCCCAAAGGGTCAGAGCGTGCCTCCAAGCACCAGCAGTGCCTGTGACACAGAACTTGCTGGCCATATCCAAGTGCTGCAACTTGTCCGTGGTGCACAGCACGGACTAACGTCCCAAACTGCTTCTCCAGGTGTGGTCGGCGAGAAAACCACAGATGCCTTCAGCGCCCAGAGGCCTGCAAGTCTTCTCTGTCCTCAAGACGTGCGAACGCAATGCATGATAGGCACAGCATCAGACGTGGTTTCTGTGCCACTTGCGGTCCTGTTGTGCTGTTTTGTCATCTGGCTATGGTGAAGGAAGCAAAAAGAGTGAGTCATTGATTTTCCCTCCCCCCTGCTTTCTTAGGTGACTGCTCCTAGCCACGAGGCGTTTCTAGTCAGGGTTCTGTGGAGTGAGGGCATAGTGGTTGGCCAAAAAGCTCTGCTGAGGTTTCTGGTGCTGGCAGATGCTTTAATAGGCTTCTTCATTCCTGGGCCGTCTTCGCAGGAGCCTGCTCTGACTGGAGCCACTGTTAGCTCCAACTGACCCTGTCAGGACAAAAGCCGCCCCCAGGAGCAACAGGCGCAGGCAAAGCAAAGTCAGGAAGGGGAAGGGCAGGGGATGCGATCGGCCTAGCAAGCCAGAGCACACTAGCGCCCGCTCCTCACCAGGGAACCTGCCTGGAGGAATCCACCTGCTCGGTGGTGCCCTGAGGCGCAGGTGTCACTTCAGCCAAGGGGTGCCAGCAGCTCAGCCCGTGGCGGTGAGCCTTGCCCTCCCTGGGCCGTGCTGTGCAGGAGGGTCCCTGCGTCCCACCGGCAGCCCAGGGCCTCAGCAGCCTCCTCTCTCCACAGGCACTGCTCAGCAGCTTCGTAGCTTCTTGGCGCTTGGGTAGCACCCCCCAAGCCCGTCCCCAGCCACCGTGCTGCAGCGGGACCAACCTCAACTGAGATGTCCCTCCCACTTCCTGAACCCACTGCTCCAGCCCTATGGCAGGGGCTGAAGGCGGCCCTGCCAGGGCAGGCATTGGGGGTGCACTGACAGAACCCCCGCCAACAGCTTCAGGCATCAGCCATCTCTCCAAATAAAGAGGGACAGAGCTGTCACACAAGTGTCTGGGTGTTACCTACAGGAAACCCTTTGAGGCACCAGGACTGGCTGAGCTCTGTGCCCAGGCACAGCCAGGATTCCCCAGGGTGTCTGCAGGCAGGAGCCAGGCATGGGGCTCCTCTGATGAGTGTTGGGGCCAATGAGGCTGCGGGAGCCCATGGCCATGGCCAAGAACAAGCAGCAACACCGACCTGAGCGATGCATGCTGCGAGTGGCAGTGATGGGATCCCCGCTTACAGGGACTGGTGAGGGAATATTTATTGCAGCGGGACGATCTGGACAAAGATCCCCTCTAATAGGACACCCAGGAGAAGAGGGAAGCCAGCAAAAATATCTCTAGGGACACAACCCTGATTAGTAAATGCACTGGGGGCAAAACTAGGGTCCTCAGTAATTACTGGGCCCTTGATGGGCCCTAATTGATAGGCCATCACCAAGTGGGGGTGCTGTAAAGTGTCTCCACATCTGGGTGCTCATCCTCCTGTTAAGACGCTAGCCTTTTACTGCCTTTGGACTAATGAAGTAGTGACCCGCCACTTCATGAACAGCTGCTGAAAGACTGGCAGAAGCATTATTAAGAGTTGAGCTGTGCTGATAAGGCTGTGGCCACTGTTCACAGGCTGCAGAAGCAAAACACACATTTACAATCAAGGCTGTTCATTAGTATGGATAAGACAGTTTGGGGGGGTACCACAGTAAGCCCATGGCTTTTTAGACTATGCACGCTTTTGAACAGTGTTTAACTAGTTCAGTGACAGGGAAAACAGAGATTAAACAGTCCATGAATCTGCTTTGCTACAGCTTTCCTGTATCATTGCACACAAATATGCCATGTCTCCTGCTCCAGTACACCAACCAAACCCCAAGCTCTAACAACAGAGGCCACTTTTGTTTTAGAGACTGGTCAGGGAAAGGAATAGTTCATACAGCAAGTGCCAGACCCAGGTCCAGTTTCCCTCCTTTCCACACCAGGTTGGATTTGCATTTCAAACAAATGGTTCAAGTGTAAAAAAGGCAGAAACTCAAATCTAATAGCAACTGCCTTAGTCAGCACGCGTTTGTGACCTGGAGGGCTGTGACATTCAGGTTAGTGCTACCACCTTCACAAATCTGGCCTTTAAGAGGCTACCATCTAAAATGTGTTTCTGTGCTAAGAAAGTCAGCACATTTCCACGGTAAGTCTGAGCTGTGAAATTACATTTTTGCTTTGCAGGTCAGTAGTCTGAACTGGCCTTCAGTTCTGCTTTATTCCTGATGTGTGTAGAAAGCCAGAGCTTCTCATTTTACAGCACAGCAGCAAAAGAGCCCACGGTGGCTGGGAAAGGCCTGCAGCCGCAGCCCCAGCAGCCAGCTAGGACACCCTGTGCCTGCAACAGTCTGTGGAGCTGAGCATCAGCAGAGCCAAGTAAAACTAAAACACACCCCTAGAGAGGGATACAGAGGGCAGGGTGGGAGCAAGGCTGCTGGCAAGGGCCTCCTGCACTCTGTCCCCATGGCCAGGGACAAGGCCACACGATGGCAGCCTTTCTGCACAATTGCTTCAGCAGCCTGTCGTGGTTTAACTCTAGCGGGTAATACCCCGCAGCTGCACAGTCACTCCCCTGCTCCTCAGTGGGGTGGGGAGGAGAATTGGAGAGAAAGGAAAACTCCTAGGTTGAGATAGAAACAGTTCACCAGGACAGCAAAGAAAAAGATAATTATATATCAATAATGATAATTAAAAAAATATGATAATAGAATATAAAAATGAATGATCCACAACTACACACCACCTGATCACCTAATGACCAATACAGCCTGTCTCACGCAGTGATCACTGAGCGAAACCGAGCACAATCTCAGACCTGCAAGTTCCGGGGGGAGTGAGCGAGGGAATGAACAGACAAATGAACGAAAGCATGGATGAAAGAAAGGTGCCCTGGCCCACCAGCCAACCCCCACTCTATACTGGGTATAATGCCTAGGGTGTGGAATACTCTCTTTGGCCAGTTTGAGTCAACTATACTGGCTATACCCCTCCCAACCTTTTCCACCTGCACATTAGCAAAACTGGGAAAGCCAGAAGACGTCCTTGATCACTTAGCAGCAACTAGTAACATCAGGGTATTATCAACATCCTTCACATATCAAATCCCATACTAAATTCAAAACAGTAGATACTGGGAAGAAAACTAGCTCCATCCCAGCCAAGACCAGGACACACACACTGAAGGACCTTCAGGCAGTTCAGCAGTGCTGATGGGCCGGTGGCTTTTTCCCTAACTTTTGACCCCCTAGGAAGATGGATACTGAAATGTTGATCACTTGTAGAAGGGAAAAAGGAACACCTTCTAGGGGGCTGCAGAAACGTGGAGCATTTAGCCTTTGCCAAACTGGGAGCTGCATTTGCAAGAGCAGCCACAGCTCCCTTCTGAGTGGCACAAAATATTAAGGGTCACGTCCGTATGCCTGTGACACACCTAAACAATGCACACTGTGGCGTAACAAAGCTGCTGGTGGCTCAACAGTTGCTTCTCACCTGCTGTAGCAAAATCTGATGCTCATTTATTTCAATGTCTGTATGCACTTGACTTTCCAGCAAAGGCACAGGACAGCTACTTAATGTCTCCATTAACACCCGGCCAAAAAAAATGAAAAATCATGAGACTCAAGAATCTGCAGAGTAGCCTGCTATTAGCAATATTAGTACTGGTAATAAGGAGAAAAAAAAAGAATGACATTTCTCTGGAGTCTGTCAATAGGGTCTGCAATACACACTAACTTCATCTTGTATATCTCCAGCCTCTATCACCACTGTCTCAGTAGTGATTAGAAACCTGAGATTTTTTAATGTAAATAATTTTACTATAAGAATACAGCTACAGCACCCTGATCCACTTTCTACAACACATCATATTAGAAAGCTTCTAATAAATTTGAAGTAAATATAATTTTGGCTAGAAGTTAGTTTAAGGAAACGATAATAAAAAAAATGGGCAAAGAAGTCAGCGTAGTGTCCTGCTTGTTTCTTGATGGGGATTAGGAGAGATGCTAAAAGATCTGTATAGAACAAGAAACACTTCCAGATAAAAATTAAATAAAATTAGGCTGATTTCTTAAATTTAACAGGCTTTAGCAAAAATTTTACTGTGTTAGTTTGAAATATTAATATAGTGAATTAGTTATTATGGCAAGCCATTCCACAGAAGGGTACAGAATGACAAAACAACCTCCAAAAGGTCCCAGTAAGGTACAATGGGATCCACTCTCCCATATGACTCTGAAAAAACTTTCATGGCTAAACCTCAGACTGCCTCTAAGCTCAGCCAAAGGCAAACAGCTGCTTTCTCATGATTGAGGGGGTTGTTATACTAGTTCGGTGATAGTCTAGAGGGTCAGAGCAGTGTGTTGTACTTATTACTTGTTGCTCATCTCTCTTTCAAAGGCTTTCAGAGTTTAAGAACAGTAAAGTACCTCTAAACTAGCTGTAGCTTGTAAAATGCAGCTGACATTGGAGCACAATCCTCCATCAGTTATTCGTACTTTACAGTCTCACACCACTTGTTTAAGCAGACTATATATAAAGAAAATAGTAGCAACTAAATAAGTGGACAGAAGGGACTAATTTAACCAACCCTTTGGATAAAAGTCAGCGTAGGTCAAGAGGTGTCATGGGAGTGTTTTAAGCCGACAGAAATGTGATGACTAAATGGGTAACTAATACTCTGAATACATATCATCACTGGGCCCCTCCTGCCCTCGCTTGGGAGTATTGACACATTTCTCATGCAACCTCCCGTGTGACCAATCTGCAGGCACACACTGTACCCAATTAGAGCCAACTACAAAAGCTGCTCTAAACCCCTCCTAGAACCAGTCTTCCCAGCATGCAAAGTGTTGCCATAAAAAGGCGGTTAAGAAAACCCTCCAAGACTTGAACTGCACATTTTAGAAGGCAGGCATTCTTTCTTGCAGCACCAAGACTCGTGTCTCAGAGCACGCGTGCATTTTCCCACAAGCTCACGCCTTTTATTACTTCAGTATTTACATATTCATAATTAGTTATCATACTTGAACCGTCTGCATGCGGTCTGGGTTTTCGAGAACCTTCGGGGCGGGGAGGGGCTCTACGGTGGCTTCTTCCCCTGGCACTTTCCAAGAGCATGCGCAGTATTAACTGACTTAAGTAACACGCCTCTTTCCCGAGCCCTACAGTCCTCGCCCGCAGGGTCCTAGCTCCCACCCCCACCCACGTCCCGAACGTCCCAAGAGCGCCAAAGGCAAGCACAAATCAAAAGCACAGAACAACTGTAAAAGACAATAGAAGTCTCCACTTTAATGGCTTAATGCATCAAAAGAATAAATCATCATTTGCCTAACTCTCTCAGAAAATAGTCCCCAAATAGGGGCAAAATAAATACATGTAACACATGATAAAGCATTCTAATTAATGAGATAATATTCTCCCAGCAGAAGTAGATGCACTGCTTTAAGTGTTAAACATTACATGCAATTAAGTATGTCAGGGTAGGTGAGACAAGGCACTTGAATAGCCACTTGTGGAAAACTAGTGAAACAGCCTACTCCAGGAAGTATAAATTACTTTCTCTGTGTATCAGTCTCTCCAGAAGCATCAGTACATGAAGACAGGAGTAGAGGGAGGGTACACAACCTGCTCTGCACACCCCCTCCTCAGGCACCAGCTGCACCAGGGTGAAACTGCTAGCTTAATTTGACAAATGACTTAACATGACCACACCTTGTATAATCAATAGACACACTGTGCTATTGGAAAGTCCCGAGTAGTCTCCTATGACAGCAGCTATCGCTCTTCACACACAGTTTCAAGTGACCAAATGTCATGCTTAGACAGAGGAAACGCTGAGAAAAAGGAACTTATACACCAGCTTGTAACAGAAATCCTACTGAAACAGAGCCAAACCCAGAGCTGTATTTTAGTCCAGCAACTGAAAGGTTGGGTTACCTCTGAGCAGCCCTAGAAGGAGCTCAAGAAGCCATGGGAGCTAGAGTGTTTCCTTAGTTGAGAATACTAGAGGCCAAAGTCAAAAGACTGGCCTAAGAAAGGCTTAATAATTAGTTAATTATCTACCCAGGGGCAGCTGCAGTGGGAAACATAAGGTGAAAAGACCTGTTTCAGTGTAGCTGTTATATGTTAAGTGCTGAGCTGGGTTCCTTTTTCTGCTCTCCTGCATAGTACTCTCTTGTTGCCTTCTGCCACAGGCTGGCCAGGTCAGAAGCCATCGTCTGCTAGTGAAGGAACAGGTTTCCTAAACAGAAAACAGCCCTGGGGTTGCTTCAGTTTGATGCTGTGCCGAAGAAGTTACATCCAAGGTGAACAAGAAGGGCTCAGAGCAGAGCACCAACGGGCATGGTGTAGGACAAGCAAAGAGGGATGCTTTATTTCAGGTTATTCTAATGGAGGGAGGGAGGATTATGAGGAAACAGTTTGTATCTCTTCCCCCTGCCAGAAGACAGACAATTAAACCCATAATTAAAGTAAATTGGTATGCTGGGTGGCTGAGAGTGGGCAACAGCCTATACAGATTGCTGCAAAAGGGCAGAGAAACCCCCCTGTTTTCCACCATTCCCTCAGGCTAATCAGAGACTGGAAGCTGGATCCAGCCTGGGCTGCTCCCTCTTGCTTTCTAGGAACAAGCAGGCGATGCACCACAAACAACACTTGATTGTATAATAAATGGAGGATTTGCACCCACTCACCTATTATATGTCTTGCTAGAAAAGCATGCCTAATTTGATAAAAATCTAACTCCCAGCTATGAAATCCAGAGAAGTTTTGTACCCGGCAAAAATTCAAGTGGAAATCTATTGCAGTGTGTGTGATGAGACCTGAGAGACCCCTGCCCTGGTCATAGTGAAAGCAAACACTAGGCTGGGGAAGGTTCACTTAGGAAATACTAGTCTGACTTAGGTATTTGGATTCCAGGCTGATACTAAGCAGATGAGCTTAGAATTGAGCATGCCTGGGGGCTGAGATCTGGCCCAAGCAGGGTGGACTACTTGGGGGTAAATGACCACCACTGCTCCTCACAACCTGGCTAGCTCCTAGCAGGCTGCTCCACCTCATTTACACCCCATTCATACACCTGCAAACACAGGAGGAGATCGTGCTGTTTTCAAGCTCATCACCTGGACAGGGTGGTGTAAAGTCCTTTTCCCCCAAAGGGGAGTACTTATACAGGAGCCCTCAGAGACTTCATGTGCAGAGCAAATAGCAGAGGAAGATTTTGAACATGGCTCTGTGGTGGCTTGGTAAGCACATCTATAACCCAGAGGTGGCTCTGGCTTTGTGTTTTCAGCACCTTTTCTGGTTGCTGGAGGCAAACATGATGGATGGTTTCCCTTCCCTGATGGGAGTGTGGTACAAAACCCACCCATCTCCACGCGCCCAGCACAGGCGTTTTCCCTGTGCCTCCCTCCCTGAGCCTGGTGATGCTCTGGGCAGGAGGGCAGTATGCCCAGGCCTCCAAACCACCATCATGGTGTCCCTGCTCAGCTTTACAGGAGCCCACAGTCTTTCCCCTCAGAGAGGGATCCCTGTGTCTTTGGCCTCCTCCTCACGTCCTGGACAAGCCAAACAAGCGGGCCTGGGCCTCCAGCCCGAGCAGGGGCTGTGTTGGCGCAGCTGCGGGCAGGGGTGGGGGCCCAGCTGGTCAGGGCTGCTGAGTCCCATCAGGGCCTGAGGCGGGCCTGAGGCAGGCCAGGAGGCTGCCCAGTCCCTCTCCCCCATACTGGTGGGATCAGCCCTCAGCCACCTTCCCCAGAGCTCCTCCCGCCATGCCTGGAGTGAGACTGCCAGTAGCTGGAGGATGATGCAGAGCCGACGCCACTCTGGCTGTGAGTCAGGGCAGGCCACGTGAGGCCCCAGCACTGGCCCCAATGCCTGCCCGCCCGCCATCGCATGTCAGGGCCGGTGCTGCACACGCCCTGCCCTGGGTTCCCAACCCACCTCACAGCCCTGCAGGTAAGTGCTGGGGAGGGGTTCCAGAGCTTCTTGTGACAGAGACCCAGGGTGATTTGGAGTTGTGTCCTGGCTCTTGGTATGCAGCTGTGTTCTTGATTACTCCCCAAGGCATCGCTGTACGAGGGGTTGTGGTGCTGTGGTGGCAAGGCACAGGACTTCCCTGACTGGACTTCCACATCTGGTGGGTTTTTGTTGTTTGGTTGGGGTTTTTTTGGGGGGTGTGTGTGTGTGTGTGTGGTTGTTTGGGTTTTTTTGTTTGTTGTTTTGTTTGTTTGGGTTTCCCCCCCCCCTTTTAATGTCTCATGGAAACTGCCCCATTTTATGCGTAGAAGAAGATTTGTTTGCCTTAACTTTACTCAAGACTACAAACATGAGCTCTTCTGGCTTCTGATGAGCTCATTTTCTTCCCTTCAGAGCTTTCCAACGACTGCACAGAGGAGCACACGGCACGTAAGGAGAAATACAAACCAGGTAATTTCAAATGACATATGTAAATGCATATGGGAATGATGCCATTATTTTACCAGCACGGCTAGAAAACAGGCAGCAAACCACCCCAGGTTTGCGGGTGTAGGGCTGGCAGCAGCCCGGATGCCATGTCTGGGGCTTGCTGTGGGAAGCAGGAGAGGAAGGAAGCGCCTGTGCTGTGGCAAGCAGTGGACGAGCTGCACCTGCTCCTTGCTTACCCCCATGGGGCCAGTCACACCAAGCCTGAGGAGCTGCCTTCCCCACAGTGACACACACTTGCTGGGTCTCCCTACCTGCCTGTGTTCAAGAATGCTGTAAAGAGTGAAAAGTCTTTGAGTTTTGCTACTTCTCTGCCACATTCCAACTGTATTTGACAACAGGAAGGAAAGCAGACAAATAGCAGAATTATCTCACTGGTGGCATTGCCCAAGGAGGCTAGAGCAGGAAGTTTCAAACTGAGCCAGCGTGGATCAGTTTTAGTCATCTTGCTGGAAGAAACTGCCAGCTTTCACCACAGCCCTCCAGGACACCTTCCCATGGAACCAACTGCTAGGACCAACCTAAGACTTGCAGGTGTGCTTTATGAAGTTGGTTTGGTTTGGTTTGGTTTGAGAGAAGGGCAGGGAGGGACTTTGCAATAAAATCTAGCAAGATTTGATGTCAGCATCTAACTTAAAACTAGAGATAAAAGTAGTTTCAAAGGGAAAAGGTTTAGGATTGCCTGTTTCTTATCTTGAAGTCAGAACAGCCTTGTTTTACTTTATATTTTTTGATATCCCATTGAACAATTTCACTCAGATCTATTTGAGTAGTTAAGCAAAAATTTGTGGTGTACGGCAGTTATTAGCTTCGCTTTCTAAACAACTAGGAGAAGTCTGACTCTGCACACAGAATTTGTTCTAACATGTGAAAAAAGACTTCACTGCAATTAAGTTCTGATTTACTGTGGGGAAAGCAAGATGAGGTCTGTTGTTCATGTCATTCCCCAGTGAGCTCATGGCCAGGCTGAAATGCCAGTGTATCATCATCCTTCTTGCATTATGAGATATAATCAACTAAATCACTTTTAAAACATACAATAATTAAATGCCTATACTTATCCTTTGTTTAGATCTGCTTTTCTTTCCAGAAGAGCCACAGGAAAATTAATTGTCCATAGGCTAACAGAAATTAGGTACCCCACTTCCTTAGTTACCTAAAGCTTGGTGGCTGACTGGGCTTAGCTGTGCTGGAGCCACAGTAAGGGAGATGGCAGCAGGCACTGGCTGCTCCTGGATACTCTAGTGGCATCCAGGCTTGATCAAAGCGGGATGCCTAATGTGTTAGGCAAATATGTTTCTGTTGCTGGTACAGCTGAGCAGTCTGGTCGTTTGGGGCAGCAAATGAACAGCTTTAAGGTAAATCAGTCCAATAGCAAATGAGGTTGACAGCATCTCCTCTGCCTTCAGTGTTGTATCTGCTCTTCCTTTGTGCATGGTGGAATAGATCTGCTAGTGCCTACCTGCTCGTTTCGTCTTTGCGACAACGCGAAGCTGGTGTAAAGCAGGTGCTGTGACAGGTTCTTGTCTTGGAAGGAAGCTGAATGTGCTTTGAATGTGCCAATGAAAGTGGCCTTTGCTAGGTATTAGGAGTCCCAAAGACAAACCTCCTGAATTTCACTCAACAGTAAAATCTGTGGATATTTATAAATATTTGTATGAAATTGAATTAGTCAGAAAATAAATGTTTATATTTAAGTAATTTTGTTCCTTTAGACCTGGTGTTTCAACTGTGCAGTCCACCAAGAGGTCTAAAGGATTTAAATTGCAAAAGCAAACACTGTTGCAAGGTTTAAGCTGAGTACATAGGAAGGTACGGAAGATACTGAAAAAGGTTGAAAACCATAGCTGGAGATATATAGCTGCACAGAAATTACGTTCTTTAATGGGCGTCCAAGAACAAGTTTATCCAGGGTGTGGTATTCTGGGTTCCTGTATTTCAACATCAGCTGTTGCTTACCCAGGCAGAGAGGACAGATGCGTTTCCTGCATTCCCTATCAGGTGCTCACAGTCTCCCATTGCCAGCGACTGCCACACAGCACTGCAGCCGCAGCTACAGCAGCAAAGGCTGTAAGTCAGACAAGGGTTGTGGGCAAGGTAAAAACTTTCATTAGACTAATTGATATAATTCAAAGGTTGTTTGTCAAAAAACTCGCCAGTTTTTCCAGGTATATCAGGTGGTTAAATAAATGGTATTATCTGCCATTGTAGATGTCATGCATAGACTCATCATTGGGAATAATTTCAAAGTGTTCTTAAAATATTAGAATATTTTTTCTCATAATGCACCTAGGAGGTAGGTAAGCAGTTTTCTGGGCTTAGCCTTTAAAAGTGGTTAAAGAGGTTACATAATTTTCCTAGAGCCAAACCAGTGGCTAAAGAGTTTCAAACTAAGGACCTCATTACTTGAAGAACACTTGCAGCCTAGACAAGGAGAAATCCCCCAGAATCGCCAACATACCAAAAATGTGGGATCTCAACCCTGGTTACAAAGTAGTGACAGGCTTTGCAGCTACTTTGGAGTCCATTTGTGTCTAATTTCCTCTGAGAACTGACACACTAAAAAGTTGTTCTGTTTCCAGAATGAACATGTTTTGCTTGTGTGTTATACTGTCCTTCTGAAAATGTTAACTGGACCTGTCTTGGATTTTGTATTAGAATATTGTTCTGATGTGATGGTTTCTAGAGAATTGAAACTGCCTGTAGGAAAAGAAACAGTTCTCCATCTGGAAAATTGAAAGGAAATACTTAGTTTTCAAACTGCTTGATTGAAAGTGTTTTGTTGAATGGACCCAAAAGTCATATTGTAAGAAAAAGTGTGTGTATAAACTGCTTTCCTGTTGTGCCCTGCAGAGTAGAAACTGTACTTCAGGCTCCTTAAAAATCTTCTTTTGCATCTCAGTACAATAGTATTTTAGTTGAATGTTGCATGAGAGGAGATGCTGTCAGTGCAGGATGTCTGGACCACAGCAAGTGAAGGCAACTGTTCAGAACCACAACAACCACAAAAAAATGCATCATCAGAATAAAACAGCCTCAAAACAAAATTTCTGGGGAGAGTTTAGCAAAATGAAGGGAAACATTGGACTTTGGGGATGTCAGAATATTTTGCTTCTGTGGCAAATACCAGTAAGAACTCTGGGATCGACAGTTAAAAATTTTTAATTCATAAATCTAAAGTTAGTGGAAATTTCCTTTTCATGACAACTTGGGAAGAACAGACATCAAAGTGTTAAGTCTTCTGTGAGACAAGGATTCCAAATCTTGCAGTGCTCTCCTATGAACTATTTCTACTATTCTCCCCAGTTGCTACATTTCAAGTATAAGGATGTCAAAGATACAGCATAACTGTTCTGTTTTGTGAATGGAACAGGGCCTATTAAGTTACTCACATCTGTGGTAAAAAGCTAATTAGACACCTTGGTAGTTGTAAAAAAAAAAAAAAAAACCAAAAAAAACCAAAAAACCAACAATGTGAATGATCAAGTCAAACTTCTTTTTGTTTTACTCATGATGATCAGACTTTTGATCTTTCTTAATAACCAAAGGCCAGCCCAGCAAGACTCACTCAGAGGAGTCAAGAATGGGTCCCAGGAAGGTAAATGAATCATGATGTGAAACTCCTATTGCAACAGAAAAGTGATTTCAAAACTGAAGTGCCTAGAGATAGACGCCATGTTTGCAGAAAATTATGTATAAGATGGAAAAATAGAGGTCAGCTTGATCTGTTTCCAAATATGCTTTTTCTCCCCTTTCAAACAGGCACAGCAATGGAGAACTTGAATGTCCCATTCCCAGATCTTACTAAAGAACAGCAAGGTAAGGGTAGCACATGAAGGTCAAAGCTTCATCTCATTCACCCTACACAACAGTGCTAGAGTGGTCATGAGTCAACAAAACTTGTTTCCTCTGAAAATGCACTTCATCCATCTCCTTGCTTGTAAAAGAGAGACCAGCAGTCAGTTCCCAGCTCTTCCACAGGCTTCTCATCATTGGGCATATGCTTGTGGGAACTGAGATACATGAAGATTTTGCTGCATTGAACGCCTAATGAGCTATCTCAGTACCTTGGTGTCCAGCCCTTTATGTCTTTGTGTCTGTCTGTAAAATTATCATGGTCAAAATAAGCACCCGCTAAATAGCTAGGAATAACTCCCCTGCTTCCCTGAGACAACAGCATGACAAAGACATCAGTAATTGTATCAACTATCGACATCTTTCTACTCCTTTCTGGCAGACTGAGTTGCTTTATACAATATAGCACTACTCTCTTTCCTATGTGCTAATGTGCTGATGTTGGTCAGCACATTAGTCGTATGTTAGAGCCTGATGTCTGTCACCACAGCTACACCAAGCACCACAAGAACATTACCATGAAACCCACCTCTGTGGCTGCACAGTGATTTCCTTGTTTTGCCTCCCAGACATTTTCCAGAGGGTTTTTTCTGCTGATGCCAATTACTTGGAGAATCATGAGAAAATGAACCAGTCCTTCTGGGAATCACTTGTAAAATGTTTAGCCACCACTGACCCACCTATCTTGAACACTGAAGAAAAGAACAATGTAAGTTGCTAAAGAAACATGTATCTTTTGTAAGTCGCTGCTATACAGATACTTTCCTACTTCTCTGATATGCTTTTCGGAGAGAAAACATACAGTCTGATTATCTCATATGCTAAAGCATACCTAAACCATGCTAAATGCTGTAAAAGGGCACTTAGATAAATGAGACTCAGGCTCCTGCTTTTTACTTCATCGTTCTCCATGTGACAAAATAATTGACTTTGTATAAATTCCTCAGGATCAGTTCAGCTCACTATTTTCTAGGCAGAACCATTGTTAGTGACATTTTGCTGTAAGATACTGCAGAGATTGCATGTCCATTCTCAGACCCTATAACTGTATTTCTCCAGTTCTTTAAATAGTTAACCATGTTTTTTTCCCAGTTGGCAGCTCTGCTCTGAGTAGCTGAATGGAGTTTACATTCTCTTCCCATCTTTGGCATTACTCTTTGTCCCTGATTTCCCCCTTGTATAGTAGGGGCAGGGGATTACAGTTCCCACAGATGGGGTGAGATACATTCATTTGTATAGCAGGGTATGTTTTTACAGGCTACGTTTTGTTGGAAGGAGTGTTTGCTATTTACTTACCTTTCTTTCAGCTCCTCAACAGCTGCAGTGTCCTGCCTGGAGGCTGTGCAGCCTGCCTGAAAGCCATAGAGAGGAAAGGAGTCAGGGCAATGGCTGTTCTTTACCTCTTGCTGAAGATGACCAACTCATCTGGATATAGGCAGCTGCCCAGCTCCAAGGGAAAGGGTGAGTCCTACTGGCTGCTCGTCAACTATTTCGTTAAAATTACTGCAGTGTCAGTGGGCCTTGACACCACTTTGAAAACTGATATATGCTTGGAAGTGATTAACAGTGAACAACTAAAATGTCTAGAAATACTGCTTAGAAACGTCAGTTAGGTATGGTGATGATGTGAGCCAAAGATAGTATTTTACTTTAGTTTGACTTGGTTTCTTCTGGGGGGGGGGAAATGTTTGTTTAGGGAGAGAGGATGTCATGGGATGATGATGCCAAAAAAATTTCTCTGACTTAAAGTGGTGCCCCAGATTTTCCTGTCTAGCTGGATTCGTGACACAGGACACTGTTCTGCATGGACTGTTATCCAGCCAGCCTGAGCTCTCATAGTGGTAAGAAATCCAAGCTGAGCCACTGAAGATATGTTTGCAAATGACTCCAGCAGCACCTGTAGTAGTAACTAAAAGGAGTGGATAGAGGATGCCACCCAGGGTGCTGAACCTGGCAACAAGATATGAACAGACTCCACTGCACTTCTCATTTGCCTGATTGTGCAATAAGAAACAAAGTGCAGTTCCACAGGATCCATAGTGTCATTAATTGTCTTTCATAGATCACAGAGCTGCACTCACTTAAGATGACCCTGAATTTAACTGGAGACCCTCAAGGAGATCCTGCTCCTGTTTCTACCTTGATCAGACATACTCATGAATGGGAGAAACCTCCCAGGGTGGAGAGCGGCCCAGCTTTGGTCATCTGTCAGAGTGGGAAATTTTGTCACAGCAGGGATCCCCTTCCTGCCAGTGAGCAGCATGGAGCAGCCGGGGGGAATCGTGTCTAGCTGCATATGTCCAAATATTACAACTAATAATGAAGAGATGCACAGACCCAGCAGCCCTCAGCACAGAGCTGGATTTGAAGCTGTTAAGAATCACCTGCAACTCCAGCTGCATGAGTCAGGAGCACTTCACTGCCTAGCCCAGGAGTCACATCCCACAGGTTTCTCTTGCTGGGTGATGTGGCCTACCTGGCTCTGAGGGCTCTGCTTTTGTGCCACAGGAGGGTGCTGGCACTGTGGCATAACCACAGGGAACCTGGAAGGAATCACAGTGCTCAAGGGACAAGTAGCCCAGGGAAGGGTGAGCAACTATTCTCCAGCTAAAGTATCTTTCAGCTGCAGCTGTTATTGCTTGAGGGGACTGGGAATTTTCACAGGGGTAGCATTATGGGTAGATTAAAGGCCAGAATATGAAACTTCAGGCATCTACCACAATCATTTAAGAAAGTCTAAACAGCAGTGTATATGTTGCTTTCATTTGTAATGCTTTGTACTACTCTCTGTGTGCAAAAACCACAGCTGAAATAAGAATCATAAAACCATAGAATGTTTTGGGTTGGAAGGGACCCCCAGAGCCCATCTAGTCCAACCCCCCTGCAGTGAGCAGGGACACCATTACCCAGATCAGGTTGCTCAGAGTCCCATCCAACCTGGTCTTGAATGTTTCCAGGGATGGGGCCTCCACCACTTCTCTGGGCAACCCATTCCAGTGCTTCACCACCCTCATCGTAAAGAATTTCTTCCTTACATCTAATCTAAACCTACCCCATTTCAGCTTGAAACCATCACCCCTTGTCCTATCACCATTGTCCCTACTGAACAGGTTCTCCCCCTCTTTCCTATAGGCCCCCTTTATGTACTGACAGGCCGCAATCAGGTCTCCCTGCAGCCTTCTCTTCTCCAGGATGAACAAGCCCAACTCTCTCAGCCTGTCCTCACAGCAGAGGGGCTCCAGCCCTCGGATCATTCTTGTAGCCTCCTCTGCACTCGCTCCAACAGCTCCATGTCCTTCTTGTGCTGAGAAGACTAAGGGTCTGATTTCCTGTCAGACAACCTTTAATAAAGCATTGTGAAATCTGTCATTGTAGAAGAGAGAAAATGTAAATAGTTTCAAACATTCAAAAATGTTTCAAATATTTTTTTCTCCATGTATAAAACAGATGAAAAATTGAAATTCCTGAAGAGATTGGAAAGGAATCTCACGCTTACACAAGGGGAAAAAAAGACTGAAAACTTATCCCATGAGTCCATGGATGAAGATACAAAAGGTAAAGAGGATTTAGTTTATTTTTTCCTGATACATAATTTAGTCTGATTGTGATGACATTCACACAGGAGACTTGCAGCAATCAGTAGCAATTCTGCAGAACTCTGACAAAAGAAACTGCAAAAGAGAGAACATAGAAAATCATCAGTACCTCTAGATTCATTAGCAGCAAAATAGTTGCTGCCTCCCACTCTTGTGGAAGTTGGCAGTTTCAGAAATGTAGAAATCTGTTGCAAGATTTCTTCCCAAATAAATGATCAGAACTTTGATGATCTTCAGTGTGTTTCTGGTCTAACTGAATCCTGTGCTATAAGCAGGAGGCGAAAAATAGTCAATGTACAGTAGTAGCAGGCAATGCTATAGCACTTCTCTGTCATTTCTTTTATTAGCAAACATCAACAGTGTATCAAAAGTCACTTTGTCTGCCACTAGACCATTTCATTCCTGGAAAATGAGAGAGGCTAAGAAGTGACAGGCAACATGGAAGTGATAATGCTGATATTGGCTTATTCTGTTACAGAAAGCCACTAGCTGATTAAGATCAAATGAGCTGCGTTTAGAAACAAATTTTCAAACTAATTAGCAATGCTGATCATGTATGTATGGGGCCCGCAATACAAGAAAGATGCAGAACTGTTGGAGAGGGTTCAGAGGAGACCACGAGAATGATCCAAGGGCTGGAGCACCTCCCCTACAAAGAGAGGCTGAGGGAGCTGGGCTTGTTCAGCCTAGAGAAGAGAAGGCTGTGGGGGGACCTCATTGCAGCCTTCCAGTCCCTGAAGGGAGCGTACAAACAGGAGGGGAACCAACTTTTTAAAAGGGTGGAAAATGACAGGACAAGGGGGAATGGATTGAAGCTGAAGGAAGGAAGGTTTAAATTAGATAGTAGTGGGAGGTTTTTTACAGAGAGTGGTGAGGTGCTGGAACAGGCTGCCCAGAGAGGTGGTGGATGCCCCATGCCTGGAGGGGTTCAAGGCCAGGCTGGACGGGGCCCTGGGCAACCTCGTGTAGGTCCAGGGCTGGATGTTGGTGTCCCTGCCTATGGCAGGGGGGGTGGAACTCTATGATCCTTGGGGTCCCTTCCAACCCAGACCTTTCTATGATTCTATGTATGTGTTTAAAATAAGAACTTTCTCATTACACCCCTTTATACAAATTATTCAACTTCAGATTTTGTTGTTTTTCTCCTATTCAGCAAGCTTTGAAGAGAGCTGTGAGGCAAAAGCAGCAAATAATGATCCTTGCATTTCAAAGCCTTGATTTTTACCTGCATACCTCACAGCCATTATGATGTTATGAGTGAACAACTACAGTGCTTTTGTTTCCGATACTGCTGGCACATTTTTCTTTAATATGATGAAAAAACACTTTCTCTATCCAGACAGTGATGGAGAAGATTTAGGAAGAAAGAAGACTGAAGGCCAATTACTTGGAGGTAGGACAAAGTGATGACAGTATAGTTTTTTTACTAGAGACAACCAATATAAACCAAAAAATAAAAGGATAACTAAGTTCTGTCATTCTTTGGTTTGACTTTTGAACAAAGGTATTAACATGTATAGACATAGGGAAATGACCAGTCAGAATTTGGCTGTCAGAAAGGCATTTCCTACAGGATAAAACTCAATACTAACGCTCAGCCATGTCCTATGCTTAGAGTTGAACCAGAACAGCAAAATCTGCTGTTGTGAGAAGACCTGCTGCCTGGGTCTGCACAGTTGCCATTGAAATGCAGCAAAAGAGTTCTGAAAATATCTATTGCAGCCACCTCTTACAGGGTCTGCAGTCAGCCCTCGGCACTGACCAGAGATCATCAGTGAGTACCACACCTTGGATCTCGTTCCTGAGGATCTTCCTTTCCTTCCAAAGGAAAAAAAGGAATATAGGTACAATGCCGATGTTGAAAATGTGCTTTGTGAAAACACAGAAATAGCTATCAGCTTATGGTATAGAACCATGGGTGTTAAAAAGTTAAGGTTTTAATAATTTAATTGTCTTGAATTGCTCTCAGCCCAGATGTAAGAGCAGCTCATTGAAATTGTCATTAGGAGATCCAATTTGCTTCACAGAAGTCTGATTCTATCTGACTCCAGATATTGTTAGAGATGGAATATGGGGGTTAATAATCCATTCATGTTTCCTACTTTTCAAACTGCATAACACACAACAGAGCTGCCCTCTCTAATGAGTTAGAGTGAGCATCTGCCTTGTCACTTATACACAACCACACTAATTTCAATAGAGTTGCATGAGCTAGGACTGGCAGAAAGATATGCATACTCATGGATATTAATGTACATCATCTTTGTGTATTATTTTAGGCATGCCAGCAGAGGTTGTTCCCTACAGAGATTCAGGTAAGCATTCCCAGATAACCACATCCTGCTGGAAGGAAGACAGTAACTGCAGTTTCTTCTTTCTGACATGTTTATATATTAAAAAAATAACTCCCCAGCTGTAAATCCATTGTTTTCAAGTTAGCCTGGTGTTGGACCTGGGCATGGTATAGACATTTTGTTGCAAGCTTGTCACAGTGGCTGGCTGAGAGCAGCTGATTTGTACAAGGTGTTCTAGCAGATTAAACTATTTTTTGTAGCCCTGCCAAGTTCTCACAAGATCAGCTCACAGTAGTTGTCATCCTTTTTAGGGAAAACCCAGTAATTCTATTGGGCACCTA